>JAAXYW010002893.1:0-13459 GCA_036851895.1 Orthonychiurus folsomi | reverse complement strand
CACACTGTTGTATGCTGCATGGCATGGCGGCAAATCCAAACCACATCCAAAGGACTACAGTATGACATGACATATCCATCCCTACAGTGGAAGGGACGAAAATCATTCGTCCCTTCCCTTCCACGTCCGTCGTCCGCCCAAAAAAAAACGTACCCGGTGCATTTCAAATTGGAAACAAAGGCTGGGACTGCACCCAGAGGAATAATTGGATGCCCCTACTGACCCAGAGAGGAACGGGGAATCGATACCCGGCGGGGGTTGGACCCTTCCATTTCTACCCGTGCCTACGTACGTGTGTTTATCCACATGAAACCACGACGACGACGACGCAGGCGCAGGAAAGGCAGGGACACGATGACCTCGGAGGATGATGTGAGGAGGGCGGAGCCAGATGTCCCACGTCTTCCCCGTGACAGATGACTCCGCTGTCCGAGGTCCGACCTCATCTGAAAAAAAAACGAGGCTCAAAACTCATTACCCCATGCGCAGGCGCAGATAGGGTAGGTATGTATGTACAGGCAAGCAGGCAGTCCCTTCGGTCCTCCTCATTACCATTAACGAAGTCACTTCGTACGAGTACTGCGCTTCATCCCTTCCCTTGATTTACTGCCACACACACGCCTATTTAAAACAACGAAACGAAACGTAAGGCCATGCAAGGACAACCTAGCAGGAGCGGAATGTTACATGGCCAAGAAATTTCAAATAAAAAATTAAAACAATCAAGTGGAAGGAGTACGTACGGGATGATAAAGGGAGTTGGATTTTTTAGGGAAGCATACACATGACACATACATTCTGATGTTTTGAAAATCACACGCTTAGCGAATTAGTGATAAATTGCATCTTTCTCCTTTGTTTGGATGTCCAATTCCTCGGCGTGGCGCCCTGGTCTAATTAAAATGTCGCAGACGCGAGCCCGCGCAGGCGCAGTAGACAATGTCATCCAATAGCAAAAAAAATCCCATGAGGCAGTGGACCGCGGAATGACTCGGCTGGCGCCGTTTATAGCCACGGATGCACCCATTTGACACCCCAGGAGGGATGATTGGATTGGCGTGTCATTATTATCCTGTCCTGCGCCTGCGCCTACGCCGACTGTACAAACGTAAAAGTTTATTTTTTCCTCGGCGTACGACGTTGAAGTGCAGTAGAAAACGACGTCGACTTGCGACGATTTGCATTAGCATTACGTTTCATTGCATTGTGAAAGGGTTTAATAATCCCAAGTTTAAAAAAAGCGCCACAACCCCTGATGGGGGAGAATGAGAGCAGAGCAAATGAGCTAGTGCCGTACGTACGTACGTACGAAGGAATTTCTAACCGTTCGTACTTACGTACGCGTGCCGCTGCCTTTCATTAGAAATGGGCTTAAATTATTAACACTTGTTTTTACCGGGGATGCCACGGAGGGGACTATGGTGCGTGCTAAGTGCATTAATTAAGTTCAGATTAAAATTAAATCCCGGCTTAATGCGTGCATGCCACTCCGCACCTGGGTCCCTGTGGGGTGTGCACTTTATGCAGATTCCGGCATCCGAAATTATTGCGTTTCATTACTCATTTTCGGCTGAATTGCAGTATTTAGGACGTGTTTTCAAATCCGTATACCAGAAAACCTACAAATACTCGTAAACTAACACATACGTTCTACTAAGTTCAAATTGTATTAAAAATACACATTATAAAACAAATACAGTAGCACATAAGTTACATGTTATTGTGATTTACGGTCTGTATACGAATTAACGTTAAGTTACAATGCATAGCACTGTGACGACGGTTGCTATTTAAATCCGTATCAGGATCCCCACCATGCCATGCAGTCGAATGCAGTAATGGCGTGAATAAATCCCCGTAAAGTTGATTGATACCGTGTAAAAAAAGCCAAGTTTGTACTTAGTATGTACGCACACGTACGTAAGTACATATTTATGCCCATGTCGGTCAAGTATGCAAATGATGAAACAACAATCATGACAACCCCTATCAAATCCAGCCACTTTTTACTGCTTTTCCTCACCTTTCAGTCACCGCCGCCGTGCCGCCTACAACTACAAGGAACGACAAATACAAAAAACATAACTTTCCAGTCAAAAAACAAAACAAAAGACAAGACAATGCGATGCGTACGGCACGGCACCCAAACACCTGCAAAAAAAGCAAAATAATTCACAAAATATGCCAAAATCCCAAACTTTACGGCTAGTCCGGCCTTAAAAAGCTCTCAAAATTGTCCCTTACGTAAATATCGTGCAATTTTCTAGCCAAGGACATTCGTCATCTTCGTCATTCCTGTAGTTGCCATTAACACCGACCACGGCCACAAAACTCCTCTTGTGATTTAATAGCCCCGTAGCTCGACTCCTATCCCTGAATTTCCAAGTGTAAGTAGCCATGGATTTTACATATGACGACGTCGTCGGAAAGGACAGAAATCGAATTAGTATGTTGAGTATGCAAAATGAATTGGATTTGAAATGACTTACGACTTTTGTTCCCCATTACCGCAATTATCCGGGGAACAAAAGACAAAGGAACGACGGGCAGAGCTTCAAAGAAATGGTTATTCTTATTTGTAAATTATACGACGACGCTCGTTCCCGCGCCCTCAACGTGCCGTCGTTTGTCCTCCGTTTTACGACGTCTCGCCTAATTATTATTATGTACCTGTGCTCCAATAGTAGCGGGGCTACCCCTATGTCGTAATGTCGCCCTTATTTTTACAGCACGGACGTAGCACAAAACAACATATGACCAATGCAAATGCCATGCGACTCCACCACTGAGTGGAAAGTGAATGGGGAAAGAAACCCGGGTTTTGGAGACAGGGATTGAATGAATGGGACCGAATTTCTTCGGAGACGGTCGTGAAAGTGCGTACATACTTGCGTGCGAGGAAAGTGCGTGTGTCACCCTCGTCCTCTGTCAAAAAGGTTGTCCTAGTCATTTACGAGGCGGCAGACGCCCGGTGACAACCGTCGGGCTTACACCTCCAGGTTGCGGCCACTCCGTCGTCCATTTTCAAGTTGCCAGCATTGGGAATAAGTTTACAGGTAAAGTAGTAGTTGTAGTTCATAGGATTTAAAAATATAGTAAACAAGAAATAGAAAAATAGGATAATCATATTTTCTGCAAAAAATTTGCCGCTGTTTAACGTGGCCCGTTAAACAGCATTTGATTTAGCACGCTTACACCTCCCCATCCACGCACTTAATCAGTTGCATTTTAATGCACCTTGCATACGTAAGTGCATCCATGCATCCATAATTGAGACGCACACGCGTTTGTATCGGATGTTTACAATTTTACAATACCGCGCCGGTTGGTCTGCATGCAATAATATCATACTAATCATACGTGCATTCTGTTTTTACGCGTCATAATCATAAGGAACCTGGGAGGTAGGTGTAAGTTCTGTTTGCAAATTGCATTTTCTTTACCACAGGCCACACTGCATACGTAATTCGTATGCAAATTCCCAAACCAGATAAGCCCTAGTAAACAATGCAATGGATTCTGACCCAATGCAATGCAATAGAGTGCAAGTGGGAGTGCATACAAAAACAGCATAGTGTACATCATCCATATCATATCCCTTGGATTCCTCAAATTCCATACATCAGCTTTGCTTGCCTTTGCAGTTTGCACGATCCATATCGTTTTTCAAGCCAAATCCAAAATGAGGGCTCATGGCCGCCTCCCAGTGCATGTAAGAATACATTCAACGTATACATACATATTGAATTTACAGAACGTGCATCTGCAACACTTCAACATGCGTGTACATGTAGATAGTCCCTACGTATACGTATTCCATTCCAATCCATCCCAAACGAAGCAGCCTTTAGCTTGGCTTGGGGAGGATTGAAAATGAGGAGTCTGTACGCCAGCATTTGGCTGGATGCCGTCGTCGTTCCCAGCCGAAACCATCCAATCCATCCATCCAGTTTACTTTCCCATCCCATCCCCTCCGCAGTGAGACATTTCTCATCAAAATCCACGGCTCTGTGCAATAAAACACATTTTAGTACACAAATCCATATTTTGTAATACAAAACTCCCTTACCTTGTTGTGTGTTGACTTGGATTTTGCAAATTTTTGAACAATTTGTCGATAGGCGACGAGAGTGACGGTTGGGCTCTGGTGGTGATAAAATTTGAAGTGTTCGCCGCGCGTCGTGGTCGACGACGGCGGAAGAGTCGGTGGGTCGGGTCGGGACGAGAGGACGACGACGCGACGCTCGGGACGACGGGACGAGGACGAGTCCGTCCGTCGCAGAGTGCCCCAGGTCGGGTGGGGGTGTGGGTGGGGGTGGTGGGACGGAGAAGGACTTTGGAGGGAGACGCAAGACGGAGGACGGAGTCCGGACCAGTTCTCATGCGACACTCCCCAGTCAACATGTGCTCCACGGCTCCGCTCCTCAACACCCCTGTCTCCAGGATCCAAGGTGAGCATCAAATTTTATAGTACTTTCTCCGTACTCACCAAGTAGGGCTATGGTAGGCTTTTGGACGAGGGGTGACATTTGGTGACAATGGCGACAATTCGGTATATTTTGTCATTTTGAGGGGATTTGATTCTTTAACAAGTTTGGCCGCGATTGGTTAGATTTTAACGGTTTTTTTTAAAAGAGAAAGACATTTTTTTGCATTTTGTAGCATTTCTGAAATAATCCAAACCTGGTTTATTTGAGTTTAGAAAACTGAGGTTTTTTGATCGGGAAATGTGGGAATTCGTTCAAATTTGAATGTCAACCCCCACCCTAATCCTAGACGAGGGATTTCAAAATGTTGTTTAGGACAGTCCGGAAATTCATAGTGTTTTTATTTTTTTTCTGGTATTTCAAATTCATACACTGCGGAATCCGCTAATTAGGACTAGCACAAAGGCAGGAATTACACGTATGTAATTATAAATCACAGATGGGCATATTGTATACTGTGTAATTAAGCTGTTCCCCCAATTAATTTTCCGAATCATACTTAAAAACCTATTGTCACCCACCACGGGTCCTTGTTCCACGGGAGAACAATGCAATGGCGAATCGTGTATTTAAATATCCTGAGGAGATTTTAACACTCGATGGAATTTTTGAATTGGATTTGCATTTTTCATTTGCGTTTGGAAAGTCAAAGGGCAAACCGTGCACTATGCGCGACGAACGCGTACGTAAGCAGCAATTAATTATCAACCAACGACAAAGGGGCATTTGCGTCCGCTCCCGCCCACATCCAAATTCCCCGCATTCCGCCCATCAAAATATTTTTGGAATGTTTCGGAACAATTTCCGTTCCGTCGTTTTACACTTGAATTCACCCGGGTATTTCAATTGAGATGTGAAGGGTGGATTCCACAATACACAGGCCACAAAGCAAAACAAATATTACCCCCAACCTATGTACGCACCCGTACGGGGAAAGGGGATGAAATAAAGAGACCAGAATCCAAAAGGATGACATGACACGATTTTTGGGGGATGTCAAATGTCATGTGTCACAAAAGGAAGTGACCTCCACTTACAAAATTGTCATTCACACACCGACGTACATTGTACATACATGGGGATTTTAAAAAAGTGACTAATTGCTACGACCAGGCCAGACTTAAACTTCAAAGGGTCGCGGTACTCGCGCGACTCAGCGCGGCCCATGCTACTGCAACTAATGGAGTTTTTTTGGGGGAGAATAATACGATGGAAAAGACTGGAGTGAGTTATGACAGTTTTTGTGATGCTTCACCGACCGCATTTTAAAGTTCCATTGCTTTCCGGGCCCGGGAAGGGCATTATGTCATGAAATGGCAGTTTTTCTCCAACTCGGCGGTGCGCTGATGCATTGGAAATCAATTGGAATTTTCCCGCTGTGATGTTGCTGTACTTTCATGCATTTTAAATAAATCCCTGGATTAAATATGCATGGGTATGTATATTTTCCAACGCGCAGGCCCAAAAATTATGCAATTTATAATTTTGCCTTGTGTTTAATATCAACCAAACCAATCAAATTAGTATTTTAAATGCAAATTTCATCATATTACCCCATTTCCACGTCGCAGCAGGAGTCGGGTGAATTGGCTAGAACAGGGAAACCCATAAAACAACAAAAAAAAAAAACAGCTTGTAATTGCAATTAAGCTTGTCCATGGTTTCGTCCAATCCGTGTGATATTTCTCATTTCCCACGTTTTATGTGTAATTAGCAAATTGCGGAACTCGGGTGATCCATTGCCATTGCTGGTCAAATTTATCAATCCCCTTCATCTCCCTCACACATAAATCCAAGTTAATCGTGGTCATTCTCAATCCTCCAAAAAATCCTTGGCTCCTTTCCTAATGAAACTGCCCTTGAACTTATTCATGTTGCCATACCTTGTCATACATTACATTACATTACCATTACATTACATACTATGTTAGTGTACATTGCATTATATTTCAAAATCCAAGGCGCAATGCCCAACAACAGCCACTTGCCAGCAATAGCCATGTATATGCAACATATCCACCGTTTGAACGCGTATTTTGAATATTCGCGCCCCGCGTCATGACAGAAATGGCAAATTGATTCGGGAATGATAATGTTAATTCTTATTATAATGTTAAATACCCTCGTTACGTACGTACGCACATATATATGTGTGTTCTTGAGTGTTACATATGTAAATACGACCAATCTGCGTCCGTAATGGAGTGGAGCTTTAACCCATTAGCCACCAAAGCAATTAACAAGCCCTCCGCATGTTTCCCCCTCTGTTTTCGTCTCGGATTTAGGAAACTTTGCTCAAATCTAATGACGACATGACAAGTGCAGGGGAGTCATTACGACCACGACGCGACCAAGCCATGTACCATGTACCTTGCCCAAATTTAATGGTTCCCCCGACGCTCGGATGAGAATTTAATCGGCAGTGTCATTTACAATGTAATGAAATAAATGCACGTACGGCGGAATTTAATTGCAATATCCAAAGTTGGCATTCATATGTTCATTCGTACTACTTTTGTGCAAAAATCCATTGGGTTTGGTACTAACTTCTGGGCTTTGAGGATTGAGTGGCCATGGCCGCGGTCACCTTTGTCGTTTGAGCGTCCGCGCCCGCTCGCTATCACATCCAAATCCTCATTCACATTGTCCCAGGCCGCACTTTGTAATCCTGGATTTTTAAATACATTTATCACCTGAGAAGATTAAATGGGAATTTGGATGGGGACGGGGTCTTCCTTACAGCAGCGGTGCTGTGTAATTGTAATTCCAGAATAAATATTAACATGTGTAATGCGTATGTACTACATTTACATGCTAAATACATGATTACTTAGAAAAATTCTGTGACTGAAAAGAGTGTCACCTGTAGGGGATATGTACACGTACGTATGTTACCTGTCGTGTCCTGCGGTTGCTCCAATTAAAATCTCCTTGTCAAGCACATGTCCCTTTTGCTCAGTGCGGTGAATGGATAATCACCGGCAAAGTTCTGACACAAAGTGTCCTCCGTATTTAATCAGTTGATCCCACCCATAATTTATGTGACAAGTGATACCGGCGTCGGCGTACTAGGCATCCGCCGCAAAGCCTGATGACATTTGTGAGGATGATGTATTTAGGGAACAGACATTGACACAGGCGGTTCAGGTTTTTTTTTNGTTGATCCCACCCATAATTTATGTGACAAGTGATACCGGCGTCGGCGTACTAGGCATCCGCCGCAAAGCCTGATGACATTTGTGAGGATGATGTATTTAGGGAACAGACATTGACACAGGCGGTTCAGGTTTTTTTTTTTAGACGAACGACTTTTCTATGACAGCCACTACGACGGCCACGCAAGGGGTTAAAGTATTAAGGACGTAGATTTTTTGGATGTAGATGTAAATGTAGGTATTTTCATGTGTATTGCAGTGCAGTTCATTAAATTACGTGTAAGCCATGCCTTACAAGGCTGTACACTGCTGCAAAAATAATTGTTAACCATTTTTTTGTATTTACAGATTCACTCATGGCCGGGCGCATCCTTTTCTCTGTCATGGATTTGGTGAGTTTCATTTCCTCTTTAATTTGTTTGAACTGTCGCGCCAAGCTGTTGCGAAAAGCCAAACTTCTGTTGATAAAGTATATCTCTCAATTTACTGCAAATTAGACTAGTAGACACAATATCATTTGAAAAATCGTCTTTAATTTTTTTGAACTGTCGCGCCAAGCTGTTGCGAAAAGCCAAACTTCTGTTGATAAAGTATATCTCTCAATTTACTGCAAATTAGACTAGTAGACACAATATCATTTGAAAAATCGCAAGAATTTTTCAAGAAAGTTGAGGAAAATGATATTGCGTGTTTGCGTGTACATGGGTGCAGAATTAAGATTAAGATTCACCTTAAGATTGAGTGAATTAGATCAATAGACGAAGGTCGGAGTTACACAACTACAAAAGCTGATTACATGCAGTTAGCCAGGCAGGATTACACAAGTCAGTCGGCAGGTCCATTCGGCATCCCTCCCTTTCCACAAAGTGACAAATTGAAGGGTTGTGGACGCACGGGTACGGGGATTAGGATCTGGGAGGGATGACAAATTCCTTTACCCTTGTGTCCACACAGGCGGGGGTGAAAGCCAAACAACCGTCCCCGTATGGAGGGTCACGCACGGAAACACTTTTTCCTGTGGATTACCCTAGCTTCCGTTGACCCGTGGATTGGATTATGACGACAAGTGATTTGTTTTATGTAATTTGATCCAATGCATCTTTTCCCACAAATGAGAACTTTGTCAATTTTCTTACACGTTGCCAATATGGAGAAAACCAAAATTCCATAGGGACGTAAATACTCAGGAATTCCAAGTCCAAGTTGTGTTTGCACTTTGATATTCAAAAATCCGCGGTGTTCGGTGGCAAGAAATGCAAGTTCTATTGAATTTCAAATGAAGGAAATTTTAAAATTCAAAACATCTTAAACTGATGCATGTAATTTTAATGCTGTCACAACCTGCGAAATGTTCATACTCGTTTTTGTGAGTTGTATTGCTAGAAGGTGACCAAAATCAGGCAACATTCCATCGCCATCCGTAAACTGCAACTCCTCAAAGAAAATTCAGGAGAAAATGACTCGTCATATTTTTTTCCGGAATTGAACTCAAGTTTGTTTCTTGTCACGGCGGCTGTCCCCACCACAGCCCTGCCCCTAATGCAAAGCAAAGCACAAGGCAAAGCAATACATTAGTGGATCTGCATGTAGAATGGGATAGTGGATGTGATGGATGCCTGTTTTGTGGATCTTGACTCTGACTCTGACTGACTCCGTTTTTGAGAGAAATCATATTTTTCGACGCCTCGCTCAAAGGAACAGATCCCCGGTCTCTAAAAATAAAAATAGTGGGAGAGGGATGGAGGGATCCGGAGTGACATAAGACAGAGAGTGGAGAAGGACCACCCCGACGCCTGTGTAAACACACAGAGAAGAGAAAGAGACACACATGGGAGTTTGGGGACATTGGCCAAAAATAATACACAGCCCAGTCAGTCGAGGGTGAACACTTTACACACCAAAATCCGATTTGCTTATTTGTACGCCTTGTCCCCGGCCCATGTGTTGGATTTCACCTTGGACCTGTGTCAAAATTTATGAGGGGGAATTTGGGTCGTCCTCCCAGTGTCATTTGGATTATCAGCCTTCCTAATGGAATTTCAAAATCATTTGACTTTGAACTACCCGCCGATCTGGCAGTATGCTTTTCTAAGAATTTTAGTAGAACTTAATTTAAGCTAGCAAAACGCTTCGAATATTTTATTATGATTGTTTAGCAGCGCAAGCGCTTCAAACGTATTTAGCAGCGCTTCAAAGTCAAACGTCAAAGCTTCAACGGTCATGATACTTGCCGTGCTTTACATATTATTTAGCAGCGCTTCCATAGTATTTGGCAGCGCTTCATTGTTTAATAGCGTTTCCATAGAATTTTGCAGCGCTCCCGTAGTATTAAGCAGCGCTTCTATTGTATTTAGCAGCGCGGCCATAGTATACAGCAGCGCTTCCATTGTATATAGCAGCGCTTCCATAGTTTTGTGCAGCGCTTCCATAGAATTTTGCAGCGCTTCCATAGAATTTTGCAGCGCTTCCATAGTACTTGGCAGCGCTCCCGTCGTATTAAGCAGCGCTTCTATTGTATTTAGCAGCGCTTCCATAGTATACAGCAGCGCTTCCATTGTATATAGCAGCGCTTCCATAGTTTTGTGCAGCGCTTCCATAGTATTTAGCAGCGCTTCCATTGTATATAGCAGCGCTTCCATAGTTTTGTGCAGCGCTTCCATAGTTTTGTGCAGCGCTTCCATTGTATATAGCAGCGCTTCCATAGTTTTGTGCAGCGCTTCCATAGTATTTGGCAGCGCTTTATTGTTCAATAGCGCTTCCATGGAATTTTGCAGCGCTCCCGTAGTATTAAGCAGCGCTTCTATTGTATTTAGCAGCGCTTCCATGGTATACACCATCGCTTCCATTGTATATAGCATCGCTTCCGCAGTTTTGTGTAGCGCTTCCATAGAATTTTGCAGCGCTCCCATAGTATTAAGCAGCGTTTCTATTGTATTAAGCAGCGCTTCAATAGTATAAAGCAGCGCTTCCATAGCAGCGTTTTCATTTTTTCGCAACACATCCTTTCTATTTAGCTGCGCACCAGGTTCTTTCCAGCTCTTCCAATTTAGCATAGCAGCTTGTAGCTTTAGCATAACTACTTAGCAGTGGTTTTAAGTCTGTTAGTTGCATTTTCGAGTTTTTGAAGACTGCTGCTTGAATTAGTAAAGTGCTCCCAAATTATTACATTCACTTCCACACAATTCTAGGCGGATTAATAATTTTTAGAGCTGCTACACTTACACTTTAATGTCCCTCCTGTCATTGTTATTGCAAATCTGTTATTTGAATTGCACGCGAATTTAATGCACATTTTATATTGGCGTTCTACCGCTATAGATGGAAGATTTTGTTTGTTATGTTATTGTTAGCTTAACATTAACGTTGTTGACGGGTTATGCCATAGCCAAACTAGGATGTACCGCAGAGGTAAACCTCTTGCCTGCCAGCGCAGTGCCGTACTGCAAATCAATCTTGTCACTAGATATTCGCGCGATTTTGCCGGAAGGTGGCGGACATATCCGTACAATGAAACTGTACTCTAACATTACAAGATCGATCAAACTAAATTGAAACTGGGCTCACAAAATCATTTTTTTGGAAAAACTTTCTTTAATTCAGAAATTTCAACAGTCTAGTGCTAAATGGTTGCACTTTATTACAGCTTTAGCACTTTCCGCGACATCGGCTTATTTTCTGTCCTCGGTTTTAAGTCTTCTCTTTCTGTAGCATCATTAGCCAAATTTGTAAAGTAGATTTTTACAATTTGTCGAATAACTTCAATTTGTATTTGAGTTGAATGAGTTGAATCTCCACAACCACAAGTTATTGTTCCAGATTCCTTAACATAAGGCAAAAGTAACTCCACCAGGGTTTTGCTAATATTCCTCCACTTTTGAACTACATTATTAAATTGGTCAAGAAAGATTACAACTGAGTTAACCAATCGTACTAGGTTATAACTAGGGTAGATCAGACCACCATAGTCTTGCAGCTGAATAAATCTATTCAGAGCTGATTGTTTTTCCTTGTCCATTAACTTCGAGGTACCTTCTGGACAATAAAATTTGTCCTTTATTCGACGGCAACAGAAACCGGCAACCATTGATATTCCAGCATTTTCTGGGTCAATTTCAATCAATTGTGGTGGTGATCTTATCCGACGAGCAGCAGAAATCATGAACGTGGGTATGGCGTTGAATGCTTCATCCGTCCGTTGAGACTCAGCCCTTGACTGGAGGATTCGTTCTGATGGTTGAACCGATTCCATTAACTTTTTATCTTAATTTTTTTCAAATTTTGAAATCCCATTCAATTCGTAAGTTCCACCCTTCTTTTTACAATTCCTCATTTTTGATTTATATTTATGCTCTTACATTTGAATCCGAATCGAGTCGATTGGTATTATTCTTCAATACGCTGAAACTTAATTTTTTTCGGTTATTTATTTCACTTTCCATTCAATTTTGTTCGGCCCTTGGGCCCAGTCAAACCCTAAATAAAAGTTCAGATTGGTCACAATCAGTAAAATGGATCCCACTCCACCCGTCCGTGTCAACCTTAATACCCGATTCTCTCATTTAAAGATATAGGAAAATTTGTTAAGTTATAAAAGCAAAACAAGCAACGTCAATTTTAAGGGAGTACCAACAACTTATTTATGAACGAATTACAAGCACAGTAGACCCTTCAAAACAAATTCTCTAATATGCTTTTGGAATTATAGCTTGCGCTTGAGCAATCGATTTAATTTGGCGAAGTGAAGCAAGGAAGTAGAAGGATGGAGCGGAAAGAAAAATACTATTGCACAAAGCAATGCACGTGTAGATTTATGCTATTTTTTTTCAACTTTAATTACATGCATGCATCTTATTGCGATTCATGATAATTCAGGGCATTTAGTGCAACATGAGTTTATAGTAGGCATTCGCATGGACAAAATTAAAACACTTTTGCTTCTTACATAAATGTGAATGTGGTCACAAAATGTGTGAAACCGCCAAATTATTGGGCTTGCATTTACTACAATTTATTTATTAGGTAATCTACATTTGAATTCAATCTTATAAAATTTGTTCATTTTTCCAATTGGCGTCATAAATGTTAAAAATGTTAAATCTAAGCTTTACTTGAATTACATATTCAGAGGCCAATACGGGGGTTCCATTTAATCAAATCTAAGGATCCAGACAAGCCAGTAATGCGGGGACAGATTCATCCCATTTCGCTATATAGAAGTTTCCAGCCATATACATATAGCTGTGGTGACATTAAGTAGGAAGCAGGAAATATCTCTTTGACTTTACATACAGATGTGGTGACATTAAGTATGCAGCAGGGATACGTAGTTGACTTTACATTTTGTGAATTGGGAAAATAGCAAATATGACAACCCCCATTCATACACAAGCCTAGACAGCATCTTCTTTGTTTCTGAATGAGTTTGTAGTGTGTACTAAACATCATAGAACTTTTTTTCCTGCGCACCATTTCAATTAAAAAATTGTAATGTTGTTGGCTTAATTAGGCTTAGCAATTAAGCCCGTGGTATTGAATATGTAATTGGTTTACTTCAGTCCGACGCATCATGTTATGTGATGTATTATGGCTACCCCTATTGTGTTAATTGGTTAGCTATTATTGACCTGCCTTTCAATATTCTTGGCTGTTAACTATAGTTAAAAGTAAACTACCGTAAATGACCGAGTAGAACCCGGTTTCGAATAGAGCCCTCTGCTCAAATAGAACCCGGGTCAAAGTTTAAATTGTAGGAATACAGCCCGGGTTTAAATACAGCCCCGGTTCCAAATATAGCCCGGGGTCCAATTATAACCCAGC
>JAAXYW010002892.1:0-13466 GCA_036851895.1 Orthonychiurus folsomi | reverse complement strand
AGAGCTGAGGAGAGGATGTGATTTCATGGAGCTTGTGTTGTGGGGTTTGATGGAAGTTGTGTGAATGTGTCTGATAGCTTTGCAGCTGCTCTTTTCGATCTCTGCTTGCAGAGTTTATTTCTGCTATTTCTGTAATTTCTGCTATTTTTGTAATTTCTGCTATTTTTGTAATTTCTGCTATTTCCGCCATTTCTGCTATTTTTGTAATTTCTGCTATTTCTGTAGTTACTGCCGCATATGCTATTTTTGCTATTTTTGTAATTTCTGTAATTTCTGCTATTTCTACTATTCTTGTAATTTCTGCTATTTCTGTAATTTCTGTAATTTCTGCTATTTCTGCGATTTCTGCTTTTTCTGCTATTTCTATAATTTCTGCTATTTCAGCTATTTCTGCTATTGGATTTTCTGAAATTCCTGGAAGTCCTGAAAATCTTGGTTTCCTGAAATTCTTGGTTTCCTGAAATTCCTAAAATTCTTAAAATTCCTAAATTTTCTAAAACTCTTGAAATTCCTGGATGGAATTCTAAATTTTGCAAGAATTCCAGAAGTTTCAGAGACCAGAGACGAGCCCGCGCGTGGCGCGGAGCAGTCTGCTAGTTGTATTGTTCAGCAATACACTGCAGCGTGCCAGCAGCAGCGCGTATAGCGTCTATGGATTATGGATTCACGCATCCACGTTAATTCCATATCTTTGATTATGACGTCAAGCAAAGTAATTAGAAAGCCAAAGCTCGAGAATGTAGTGCAGTCATCACTATGTAATATGCAACGATTGCCGAATGTTTCAATTTATGGTTTCAATTTCAACAAATTATTATTAAAAACTTTTCCTTTGCTAGTAATCTGATCTAAGACGCTTAATTGGTATTACCTAGTAAGGAATATCGGCGCATATAGCCAGTGTGTGTATTCTATTCTATTCGCATGACTAGGGCTCTACTGTAAATTGCTTGTATTGTTGAAAGGAATGTTATTTGTTGACCTTAATAAAATTATTCCACAATCCACAATACGCCGCAATGCATCTACAGGTCTTGGTGGCTAGTCTGGAAGCTTGTGGGTAGTGGGTACTTTATCCTCCTTCCTTATTTGGCTCTCAATATACATAACATACAACCTGATCTTGCAACTTTATACAATTCAATGCAATTTTGTCAATAATTGAGTAACCCTCATCTGTCCGGTTTGGTGGTTTGCGGTTGGCCAGATCCAAGAGCCAGCCATGTGGCCATGCCGGAAATCTGGAATTGTCCGTTTTTGTTGGTACAGCCCACTTCACCTCTCGGACCTTCGCGTCGTTGCATCGGGCGCGAACACCCACCCGCATCGGAGCCAATCTATTTGATTTGCTCACGGGCGCGACGCGGCGCGGGTCGAGCAGAGTCCGCTGAATTCTTTTTTATTTGAGGCGAACAAATTCGATCAGGCGTGGAAGACAGTTCAATCGAAAATTATGATCGGTTTGGTCTTTGGTGCACTTGATCATCACTCACAAATTAAGTAAATTCAAAAAACAACATTGGTTTAAGAATGCAATGTTATACATTTGTATTACAATATGACAAATTATAGCTGTGCCTGTGGCGCCTGTGCATGCGAAATGGATAGTAGTCTAGCGATATTTTAATAACCAGATTTGCAAATTTGACTCCGTTTATTATTTTGACAATAGTTTATTGATTTGCGTGCCAAAATAATTCAATTATTTGCTCGGAAGTAAGGTTGGTTGGGTTTGGGGACAACTGGCCTTCTCCTTCACGTTTGCAAGTTCGACCTTCTCATTAAATAAATGATGACAATCACAAACTCGGTCCCGTCGCGTCGTCGCGTGAGATCGGTATTAATTCATGATCATATATTGCAAAAATTCCGCTGTCATAATTCCCAAATTTTTCGTGAAGAATTCACACGCATAGAGTGTGATACGTGCAATTATGGGAAACAAAACCGGGAAACGGAATTTTGATCCTCGGAGGGGGTGGAGTAATGAAGTCAGGGAGCCAATCTAAATGGGCCACAGCACAGCACTGCCTCCTTCAATGACACGACAGGCAAGGAAGAGCACGACCGGCACAACAGACAGTACTTGATCTACGTAGATCACCAACTCTTGTCGTCTGATTTTGAGCGAATGAGACGCAGCCAACACACAGAATAGGAATACTTAGTAGTTCGTTTCGCATTGCTCCTGGAAAAGTTTATTCAAATCAAAGCAGCCGTCCGTAGTAGTTGGTGGTTTCAGCTTGGAAGGTCAACACACCCAAGAATAGTCAGTCTGTGTCCTCGCGTTTCGTAAAGGTAAATATTAAATTTGGAAATTCTTTGCTTGTAAATTTGCTCAGTCGAACCCCAACTCAAACTAAGACGAGACAATTTATATATTTTTAGATGCACTACGTGTTAGCAGTACTCCTCGGAGTCATAGTTTGCACAGCTTGTGCAAAGGAGAGTGACGTCCTAGTGTTAACTGATAATGACTTTGACAACAAATTGCAAGCTCTGGAGAATACACTGGTTATGTTCTATGCTCCTTGGTAAGATTAGTTCAAATCCAGTACCCAGCTCTTTAATGACTTATTGCCAGATGTGGTAAAGATAACATGTTCCTTTCAGGTGTGGGCACTGCAAGAAACTGAAACCAGAATTTGACAAGGCAGCTGACTTACTTGTTGGTGACGATCCACCGATTTCTTTGGCTAAGGTAAATTTTATTTAACCTAAAAGTAAGATAAAGGAGTTGAAATAATAGTGGAATGATGGCAAGCAATTTTTTGTAGGTTGACTGTACTGAAGAGGGGAAAGAAACATGTTCAAAATATTCCGTATCTGGATACCCTACTTTGAAAATCTTTAAGAATGGAGAGTTGTCAACAGGTAAATCAAGTTGAAATGTGAAATGACTAGGTTTGAAAGTTCTATTTTAACATCATTAAAATACAACAATTATTGAAATTTGAATATTATATTTGCAGATTACAACGGTCCAAGAGAAGCAAGTAAGTTGTGTATTACCGTCTCATCTGATTGTCACTTCTCTTCATATAATAAGATGGAGTGAAGTAATTATTTTATACTGGGTTTGAGCCTCTGCCTAAGGTTTGATTGTATTTTAGATGGAATTGTAAAACACATGCGAAGTCAAGTCGGTCCTGCTTCGAAAGAATTGAAAACTGTCGCCGACTTTGAAGCATTCATTAGCAAGGAGGACACTGGAGTCGTTGCTTTCTTTGTTAGTATACTCTTTTCTTTTTCTTTCTTTTCTTTTCTCTTTCTTTTTAATTTAACCTTAAAAGCGTTTTGCCATTTGCTCATAGACATTATTTTGTTAATTTGATTTCCATTTATGAATCTCTTAGTCCGAATCTTCAAAGATTGAAAAATCATTCACCAAAATCACTAGCAAGTTAAGGGAGAAATGCCGTTTCGCTTATACAACTGATAAGAAGATAATAGAGAGTGCAAAACAAAAAGAAGACACCATTGTTCTCTACAGGCCAAAGCACCTTTCCAATAAATTTGAGCCGGATAATGTTGTTTACACTGGAGATGTCGAGGATTTGGAGGACTTTATTAAGAAGGAATAGTAAGTTCTATTCTAAAATGCTGGCTTAGTATTTTTATTGGGGAAGCTCATGGATTATATGTCGAATGTTTCAGTCACGGATTAGTTGGAATAAGAACTCAGGATTCATCTAAGGATTTTAAACAACCAATTGTAATTGCTTATTACGGAGTTGACTACAAAAAGAACCCCAAGGGTAAGACCAATGCATTTCAATTATAAAGTTTGAGATAGTTTTCTCAGTCTAATTGTAATTTTGCCGTCCACCTTGATGTTTAAAGGAACCAACTACTGGCGAAACAGAATTTTAAAGTCAGCCCTTGTCCTATAAAAATGATTTCACGTTTGCTGTCAGCTCGAAGGATGAATTCCAGTATGAAATGAATGAATATGGAATCGATTACACTCCAAGTGATAAGCCCATCGTCACAGCCAAAAACCAGGAAGGCAAGAAATTCATCATGCCTGAAGAGTTTTCGTAAGTGAGCAAGTTGTACTGAATATTATATAGTCAGTGAATGCTTTTCAATGGGATATTTTCTGGTTTCAAAACAGAATTGAGAACTTCGGAAAATTCCTTGAAAATCTTAAGAATGGCAAGGTAGAACCATTCCTAAAATCTGAACAAATCCCGGCCCATCAGGAAGGACCAGTCCAGGTTGCAGTCGGTTTAAATTTTGATGAAGTTGTTAATAAGAATGGACAGGACACACTTATTGAATTTTATGCTCCATGGTGTGGACATTGCAAAAAATTGACACCAATTTATGATGAACTAGCTTTGAAGGTAAATTGCAATTTTATTGTACATTAACCCTGTTACTCTGTCCTTGCTGTTATGCTTACTAATTACGTAAATGTATATTCTAGCTCAAAAACGAAAAAGTCTCTATTATCAAAATGGACGCGACAGCAAATGATGTCCCGTCTAATTTTGACGTCCGAGGATTCCCCACTTTGTACTGGCTACCCCGTGATAGTAAATCTTCTCCTGTTCGTTATGAGGGCGGAAGGGAATTGGAAGATTTCGTTAAGTACATTGCTAAGCATGCGACTGATGAATTGGATGGATGGGATAGGAGTGGTGTGGAGAAGTCTGCTAGGGTTGAATTGTAAAATGCGTTATTGGTGAGATGAAAAATTTACTTCCTTCTTTGTACGTATAAATGAGAAACTTCTTTTGTGGAATACCTAAAGAGCTAAATGGAAATATAAATAATGAATAAACTGATAACTTCTTAAGTAACACTCCACTTCTGCTGTTGAGTACTCCGGTGATTAATCAGAAATGATTACGAACACTGTGATATTTATTTTCAGGCAACCAGATTATTAGTCATAATTTTTATTAGATTTGCAGTACAATTAATATTTTGGCAGTGGGGCAGTGTAAATCATTAGCGAATATTTATGGAATGCAGCAGTTTCCAGTTATTGGGACTTATTTACTTGGGGCAGGTGGGCGACTGCGATCGATTTCAACTTCTTTCTGAAACCTTGGTGCTAATTCCCGGTAGATTGCTTCAGGCACATGATCTAGGATTTAAACACAAGCCAGTTGTGATTTTGTTTTCAAATTGTAAAACTTGTACATGTTGGCGTGGACCTCAACCCCTTACTTACCATTACACCTGTACACAAGATCACTCCAAATGATCATTTCTTGGGAAAAGCAAAACACGCCCAATCTTCCTCCCTTCAATGTGTTATCAAATACATTTCCGGAATCAGCTACCATGTTTTCCCCTTCAAAGATCCGAAGTCTTATCAAGCCAATTTTAGGACGATGGAGCAGCAACCACCGGTATGCTACTTTTTCACGTCCATCCAACGTTTCTTGGATCTTTCCACAAGAGTTTGACCTTTTGCGGAGGAATATAACAATACCATTTAGCCCTGCTCTCTAAAGTAATATATGCTCTCCCAGGCAAATGTATTACTTAACATTACTTAACTGATACGAATCTTTCATAATTACCTGATTTTCAGTATCCCCAGTATGCCATAGAGAATTTCGTAACATTTCTCCAGGACCGGTCTGAGAATTTACCAACTTCAATTGAATTCCTGGTTCAGCAACTGCTCTGAACGGTGTAGCTTGCCAATACGTCTGAGTATTCTTCTTCCACATTACAGTGTAGAATTGTTTATTATCTTGATAGCTATTAATGAGATTATACTTCAGTGAATATTTTGAGCTTATACCACATTAGACTGACATGAAAATAGCAAGGTACTTTAATTACTATTTCCTGCGTATACAAGCGCGTGAAATGTACATTTGTGCAAGCTTGTACAATGCATTTTAAGTAAGAATTAGACAAAAACTTGCCCAATTGTAATTATGAATATTTCTCACCAGGCTAGAGCAATTTACCTGAAAATAAACCCAACGTAGTCGTCATCTAATTCTGTATCAACGAAAAAAGTGCCCTCAAAGTCAACACCTCCAAATTGGTGGAATCCTATCAACCACACAGAATAAGAAAGTGGACTTACTCAAAAGTCAAACCCAAATAAAAGATAAAAACCTCACCAACTGCCAATCCTGGATCGGAATTCATTGTTTGCACGATTTTCGGCTCCTTTATTGTAAATAACCCAATTTGGATCAATTTGGGATTCACCTTCTGGGTCAAGAACAACTGTTTGATATGTCCTGATGTCGAAAAAAAAATTAAAATTTAATTTAATTAATTAAATTATTAGTTCTTTAAACACCATAAAAAACACTCGGAATTATACTCACCTGAAATCGGTTGTAAATATTTTTGAATTATTAGGACAATTATCCAAGTAATCTGGATGAGTATCTCCATCCAAATCATCTTCACAAGCATCACCCTTTCCGTCTCTGTCTTTATCCTTTTGATCCGGATTATACACCAATTCACAATTATCATTTTCATTCAAGATGGAATCATTGTCTTTATCTGGATCGCATGCATCTCCGAAAGCATCATTATCATGGTTAGTTTGATCGCTGTTTGGTATGTCTGAAATTATTGTAATACAGGGAATGACATCGAGGTTTATGCAGGCAAGCTAATTTAAAATCTGAATTTGGAAATACCTGGGCAATTGTCGACATTGTCTTGAATACCGTCCCTGTCGAGAGAAGATCACATTAATTTAATTACGCAACTGAAACATTCTTATTTCATAAAATTAATAAAATACAACAATACAATACAAGCCAATAAATGCCATGCGACTCCCGGCTCCAAATTTATGAGTTAGACATGGGAGCATGTTTGCTGATTGCGTAGCCAAACCGTGGTTGGATTTTTAAATATGTACTATGTAATTGCATGGTATCTTAAATTGCTGGCATAATTTTATTTCTGCGTGCCGAATACTTGAAGAAAAACTATTTGCAAAAACAGAATTCAAAATAAGATCTAAACTCATAGTGCAAAATTGATTCAATTTGTTAGCTTGGGGGCGACTAACCAAACTAACCAGAAGCGTATCCATCGGATTGATTGCATTCGCGCGCGCACGCCCCATTATCCGTAAACCGTAATCCTTAGTTTGGTTTGGTTCGTGGTGGAGGGAGAGGAGATTGTGTATTTGTGTGCAAGTCGCAAGTGGAATGTTTTTATTTATTTTTGATAGTACTAACCTTTCTAAAGTGCTCTTGAGAGGTCATTCATCTATCTTTCCTGAAGCAAATATATATTTATGTTTATTACACTCACCTGTCCCTGTCAACGTTACTGTCACATGCGTCACCAACCAAATCTCTATCACTGTCCATTTGGCTTGGATTGGGCACTCGCTACAAAAATATTTGTGCTTAGAAATTTGGCCAGCAATCAGGAATTGTTTGCGATAAATTGTTACCGGGCAATTATCACAAGCATCACCAAGCCCATCTCTGTCCGAGTCTCTTTGATCTGTATTTGCAACTTTTGGGCAATTGTCTTGCTCATTGCGGATTCCTGAAAATTATTTTTATTCAAAACAATGTAATGTTGATTGATGATGAAATGTCTGTGAAAATATTTACTGTCGTTGTCAATGTCTTCATCACAAGCATCACCGATCCCATCCTTGTCAGTGTCTTCTTGGTCCAAATTTGGGACCGTCTGTGAAATACAATTTTTAAGTCAATAATTCCCACTTTTTTTTTAAATACTGCAGAAAGTGAGGTCTTACGGGGCAATTATCACAAGCGTCACCCTGTTTGTCTCCGCCATCGTGTTCAGAATCCTCTTGCAATGGATTAGGGTGCAGCGGGCAATTGTCCTTAAATTATGTTTACAAATAAAACACTTGGTAAGTTTACACAAGGACCGAAGCCGGTTGGTTTAATATTTTACAGGGCTATTTAATATGCCGTCTCCGTCCGCATCTGGGTCGCATGCATCACCTATTCCATCACCGTCCGCATCTTCTTGACCGGAATTTGGAGTATAAACGCAGTTATCCTGTAAAATTGTGTATATTCATTCAGTATTTGAAATGGATGAGATTTTTTGATAGTTAAAAACCCGTTCGAAAAGTTGCGGTTTGATTTGAAATTTGAATTTACAATTGAAGTGTAATGTGCAGGGAAACTCCGATCATGGTATTTATGGAAGAAGCAAAGAGCAGCAAATGTCACACATACCTTTCTGCATTTTCTGTCGTTGCAATTCAAATCATAATCCGGCCACCCGTCCAAATCTCTGTCCAACCCACAGGTTTTTCCATCACCAGCCCATCCAACGCGACACTAACGCAAACAATTTTTTAAAATTGAAATATTCAAATCAAGTCATACAAATTAGACCAAAATGTTTACATGTGTATAATTAAATTCTCTTTCATACCTTGCAAATATAATACCGCAGACCAGCCAATTTAACACATTCTGCATTCTCGTCACAAAACGAACCATCAGGACACATCCCTGGTCTATTGTGGCAACCGAGTGATTGATTTCCAGCAAAACCATGGTCGCATTCTCCGCAGTAGAAAGATCCTTTGTGGGAAAAATTAAAAATTATTAGCTGTGTCGTTTGCAAATTAGTACAATGTGCTCAGAAGTCCGATAATCGGGCTACACGTGCTTAATTCTGCAATTAAGATTTAGTGAAGTACACTTTGTAAATGCTTTGTAAATTGCTCTATCGACTCGTCTCATGAATAAATATAAATAAAATCGTCATTTGCGTTGCATAGTGGTAGTTGAGCCCCTAGCAGAATTATTAGATTTTGCTTAGGTAAAGTCCAGTACACGTTTATGATCCAACCTTCTGTGTTGATACATTTTGAATTCTCGACACAACCACCATTTCCACGTTGACATTCATCAATATCATAACACCGTTGTCGATTGCGTCTGGCAAAATCCAAGCCTTCACCTTGTAAGCCGGCAGAACCTGTGAAACCAGCTGGGCACTGGTCAAGAAGTAGTTGTCAATCAGTTTGCGCTTACGAAATTAATTGAATTATTAGTCATTATTTGCTTCGGTGACACTAAATAAACTCACTGGGCCGCAACGGAACCCTGGCGCCATGTTTATACATCTTGCCCGTGGATCACAAGGCTCGGCTAAATCACACTGTATTTACAATTTACTTTAAGCTCCAGTGTTCAAGCAGGATGAAATTTCGCTTTTTGTACCTCATCCAAATCATAGCAATGAGTGCCATTTCCTGTAAAACCTGTCTTACATGCGCCACAACGATAGTATGGTGGTTCTTCCGATTCAATGCATTGAACTCCTGCATTTATCAAACAAACGATTTTAGTTGGATCAGTTCTCCACGCTTCCTTCTTTGAAATGAAAAAACACTTGGACGATACACTGGTTATTCTCAAACATTAATTTATTTTCAAAAAGAATTCAGTAAAATTGTTACAAAATATGTTAGGATGACCGTGTCAAGTGTTTTCTCTTTCATTTAGTAGTGCATTGCTAATTTAGATTTTAGAATACGCGTTTGGCCATAGAGTTTCTAAGTTACGTTTACAAAATGCCGCTTAAATTTGAAATAGCTTTGTCTTTTGAGGTTCACCCGCACCCAGGCTAAGCATATAATTATAATAATGCTCAAGGGTAAAACTCATAAACACAGATTTAAAATCACAATCAGTTTTTTTTGTGGGTTAGAATCATCCTACGGATAATCATCACTGAGATTATTTGTCAGCTGTCAAATTGGAATGGCCAATGAAAACTTACATACGTGCGCAAAAACTCTATAGCCAAATAAAATTCACTCCTAACGGAATCCTAACCTGAATAGCAAGGATTACTCTCACATCTCCTCCTTTGGGTACACCTGATACCATCGCCTTCATAGCCCTGTGGACAAGGACCGCACTGATAACCATCGACCCCATCGTAGCATTGAACTCCTTGGAAACATGGTCTATCAAGACATGTTGGGCCTTGTCTACAATTTCGGCCGTCTCCAAAATAGCCCCTTGGGCATGGGCCACATGTTGTCCCACCCCCGGGTTCATCGCGGCATTGAACTCTCGGAAAGCATGGCGGAGGTGTGGCAGCGCAACCCGTTCTTGGAGGTTCGGGTGCTGGTCGGAAATATGAAAGTAAAATTTTGAAGAATTGTAGTTATCAATCAATATTGGACAATTGGGAACTTACGACGTGTTTTGCACATGTCACAGTTTTCAAGGGTTTCACGAAGTGATCGTATGTCAGACCTCTGCACAAGAAATATTTAATTAGTTATATATATATTGATGGATTTTCTTTATTTGGGAAACAGGAATGACAAATTTACCTCTCCTGTGACTTCAATCCGGAGTAGTACAATTTCTTTGATTAAGTCATGAATGGTTTTAATTAGCAGTGTGTCTAAATACGAAAAAAGGACCAACATGATAAGAAGCGAGTATTCGTGAATTACTCAGGAAATAACCAGATTAGCTTACCTCTATCTTCGTCCGGTGAAAATATTGGTATATCACCTATTTAAAAAACCACAGAGAAATATGCTGTGAAAATCACTATTGAGGTATACGGTGGCATATTACTAGTTAAATAAAGTCTGTCCAACGCAAATCCTCCCTTACCTGTTCTCCTCGCTGAGTTAGTATTACGGTGAGTAGTAAATTGTTGACAATCACGTGGTAGTATTTTTGCGCATTGTACTTTATCACCCATTAAGGAGTAGTGGGGTTGGGGTTGGGGAGATTAAAATCAGTAGTTAGTGCGTCATGCATTATCACATGCAGGGAAAACAAAACTCGAGCGTTAATCAGCAAATAATTACTTGTTTTTTAAGAGTAAATTTGTTAATTTAAGATTTTTCAAAATTGACGACTCACCCCTCCTGTAAGTGACTTCATTTACTGATGGTTGAATATTTTGTTCTTCATTATTTGGGCAATCTAAATCGTCAAGCACTTTTCGTAAATCTTCTTTCCATGCAATCACTTTAATTCGTCTGTCACGATTCTGTCACGATGCAAAATTGTACTTAAACTCTCAAATTTTTACAATGTATATTAATTTCAATTTTTATGGAGCTTTTAGCTCAGATTAACATGGCTCTTACCGCTAATAAATCCATGCCCATCATATCAGACAATGCAAATGACATTACAGCAGTCCCAATAAATTCACAATCCAAATAAAAGGACAATCTTGCTTCATCAAATTGAATAGCAAGTGAGTTGTGAATTGAAGCCATCGTTATAGATTTTGATGGAATCCTTAGTTGCGATTTGGACCCAGATTTGGTTGTTTCAAGGAGAACTGTGTCAATAAGAACAAAAATTTTAGAATTTGCTTATAAAAAAGTTATCTAATGTCGAATTGGCGCGCAGGAGATGTACTTATGACAAACTAATACAATTAAGCGCTTAAACTACAAAGTGCGCAAAGTAATATTTTTGAAAGTTGATTTAATTAAGGTGATATAAAATAACAAGATATAAAAAAAAGAAACAAAAGGATTTCAGGTGTATAGGTGAGGTAATTGAGATCAATCCTAAACAAATAAATGGTGTCAGTCAATATAGTCCTGGTGGCTAGAAACGTGTTCAGTTCAACAGCATTAATTTAAAAATATGTAGCGATCTACAAATTGCATTTTTCAAAAATCAAATCAAGTTTCATGTGCCTGCAGCCAATTTTTAGACTATCATGTGCTACATATTAATTTACTATTCAAAAATACAGTCCTAGAACAAATCATCGGTATTGCTCATTACGTTACGTTGGGTTATTTCAACTGTGCTAGGTGCGTCAATACAATATTTAAAATGGTAATTTTAATAAAGTAATAGCGCTTTCTTTCAACTGAGTGGCAATGATGCGATTTTCCACACGAGTTAAGGTCTTTTGTGTTAAAATGGAAAGATGTTTGAAGGCAGAGAGTAGATAGGTGAGCGGAAAGGGATACTGGAAAGACAAAAAATGTACATGTCCTTATATAGTTAAATGGGGTGCGGGCGGAGACAGTCAGACAGCCAACAAATAATGATGTTGTTTCGTGATTAAACCCAGTCTGGCATAAGACACGTAAACGGTATTCAGCGCTCAGCATCAATTTCTTTGTCTCCAACCGTACAGTACGCATCTAGAGCATACTCCCACGCACGCACCTCCCCGGCGTCTTAGAAAGGACGAGAGGCCAAACAACTTTATAAACTACCATGCACAATACACGAAAAAATCTGAATGCCTGTGCAAAAGACATAACTCTTCTTCTGCATAGAGAATTTTAATCAACATCATCTCAAGCAAAATTTCTGAAGAAAACATTACCTTGCTGCCCAACTCTGTCCAAGCTAAATATGATGCGTGCAGTTTTTCCAAAATCAATAGTTAACAGTCTAGATTTTCCAGCCGGTGTTAAGTTTTCAAATGTTAGCACAAATTTATCTCCAATTGATGTAAGAATAGATTTTGACAATTCTGAAAATGGTAAAACATTGATAAACGGCAACTCATGAAAAACAGCAGGACATAGCATGTTACGTACCTTGATCGGAGTGCAAACCAAATGCAACACTTAACATTATTAAGAAGAGCAACAGCTTCATTCTTTTTTATTTCGCACTTCAAAGCAACTCAAATTTAAAGAAATAGCAATAATTACTAGCTAAAACACACCAAAGAACATCTCACCCGGGCAATATGTGCGCGCGTGTGTCGTGCGAGTTTGTGATGTGACTCTCTCGTGGTACTATTGCGTTATGGAGGAAAGATATTTTATTCCAACCAAGCAAAAGGGTTGAATTGAGAGCAACGCCCCAAGAACAAGAAATCAGAGTCCAGTCTTGTAGTCGGATGACCATTTTTGGAGTTCACAGGTGTGGGCGAGTTAACGTGGAGGAAAGGCAAAGAGGGATGGTATTGTGGTATAAAAGATTTCCTCTATTTTGTAGAATTGTGGACAATAAATGGGAATAATGTCGGCGGAGTTGGAATAAGAATAATAAAATATGGCAAAATCTTTGAAAACGAGGCTAAGCCGCTGGAGGGGAGAAAACTACGTGAGTTTCATAATCTGGGCTATGCTGCTATTTCTCTAACAAATTGAAGCTTATGCACGTTGCACGTGTTGTGGTGTATACAAATATACGAGTGGAATATTAGCCAAACTTCTATTCAGCGTGTGTGTAGCGCAGCAGCGCGCTACACACTACGCAGCAGCGCGCGTAGTTAATTCAAAACGGTAATCAAGTTGGAAAAACCTTGGTGTTTGAAAATACACGTGTAGAGCGTTTGAACACTTAAAATACTTTTCCAAAATACGTTTCTCAAGCATGTACTCCTTGACATCAGCATTCAGCATGCAGAAGATGATGGGAATCCTACGATGCTTTAGCTGTTCTGGATGATATTATGATACATATGTACAAGGTAAATAGATGTATATAGGTCCGGCCGATCGCATGCCCATCCACACAAAATTCTCGGGTGGGAGGAATGGG
>JAAXYW010002891.1:0-13471 GCA_036851895.1 Orthonychiurus folsomi | reverse complement strand
GTCGATTTAATTTCTTGCATTTCTAGCATTTCATGCAGAAAAGCCTTACTGCAAGAAATGCATTTTTTGCATTACTTGCGCCTGCATTTATACCACCTTGCAGTGCAAGGGAGTACACTGATAACACCAAGAACAATTCAAGGTTTCTTGTAAGTGTGACTTGCCATGTGTTTCTTCAACTCTCCGATCCGACTGAATGCATCATCACACAAATTAGACCGTGTATGAGCTGCCACGTGTCTCATTAAATTTGCACTTGAAGTAAATGTTTTATTGCACAGATGGCAAGAATGTGGTTTCTCTCCAGTATGAACAATCATGTGTCTTTTCAAGTTACCATTCAGCTTAAATGTTTTATGACACCAAGTGCATGAGTATGGCTTCTCTCCAGTATGAACAATCATGTGCCTCTTCAAGTTACTATTATGTGTAAATGCTTTATCACACCAAGTGCACGCGTATGATTTCCCTCCATTATGAACTGTCATGTGCGACTTCAAGTTATCATCCACTTTAAATGTTTTATCACACCAAGTGCACGCGTATGGTTTCTCTCCTGTATGGGCTATTATGTGTCTTTTCAGATTTGAACTCAATGTGAACGCTTTGTTGCACCAAACACACGGAAACTTCTGCCCGGTGTGAACTGTCATGTGTTGCTTCAGGCTTCCTTTTTGTGAAAACGCCTTATCACACTTACTACACGCATACGGTTTCTCTCCAGTATGAACTATCATGTGTCTTTTCAAGTTACCATTCAATTTAAATGTTTTATCACACCAATTGCACGCGTATGGTTTCTCTTCAGTATGGACTGTCATGTGTCGCTTCAGAGTACTACTTTGTGAGAATGTCTTACCACACTTTCTACACGGGTATGACTTCTCACCGGTGTGTGTTCGGAAATGAATTGTTAGACTCCGCTTTCCAGGGAATGCCATCCTGCAAACTGAACAATTGTACGGCTTCTCTCTGGTGTATTTCGGCAAGTGTGGTCTGTAACGAAGGCGATCCTCGTATGAGTTTGAGGTATACGTCACGTTGGAATGATTTTGGACATTGTTTGCTTGGGAAGCACTTCTTAATCTCATGCATGTAAATTTCCTCTTGAAGTTTCAAGGAATCATTTGAAAAAAACTCCTTTAAACAAATACTACACATGTGGAGCTTCCCTTTCTTGTGATTGAAGTGATGTTCACTTACAGATTCCTGAGTTGAAAGTGTCTTTTTGCACAGCAAACATGCACTTGGTTTTTTATTGAGGGCCCTCTTATGACTGGACTGATTTCGATTTGCTACAGTTCAACCTGAACTTTGGTGTGTTTATCCAGCTTCCAATCCGCACTTTCTGAAGTTGGGATTTGACTTAAGGCTGTCATTGGCTTGATGTCGTCCTCGTCGTTGCCTGTCTAGAATAGACAAAAGAGAACTGATGAAGTCTATAATTTTAAACAAATTGCCAGTTTTAGGTAACCTACACACAAACGTTAGTAAACCTTTTTTTGGCCCCTCCGAGTATTCAGCTAACAACATTGCTGAATCACTGTACTGTCGTGTCAGAATGTAATTTGTAGCCAAATCACGTTTAGTTTACGTAAAAATAGTACCTAAAGTTGTATTTAAAATTTTTGTCTTGTAAACTTGCAGCATTTCCATTAGTATGAAATGCTTACCGCTAAGCAATATCTATATATTCCTCGATATTTGTTGTTGAACCCTTCTATAAATACGAGTGTAATCAGGATTCTGTGTTAAAAATTAACTACGGCTCGATTATTAGGTTCACTTTAGCGTTTGCACTATATTAATATAAAGTAAAACTTCTCATACAAAACGGAGTTAGCTGTACAGGGGAACTTGCACTGACGAGGGAAGTACCCGTGCTGTAACCCTTGGATTTGGCTGAACCTTTGTGCACATGTTACCATTGTGTAGAAACTATGTTTCGCAAAGTGTCCGATACCAACGCTCAAATTCCGAATTTAGCCAAATTTTTGAAATTTGGCTCGAAATATTTTACATGTACCCGTAAAATCGAGATTTTTGTGGGTTAAACGCCGTGCTGTTTTTTGCGCTTAGCAGTTTGTGCGGAATACACAGGCATGCATGGAAGCCGAGGCCGGCCGAGCGAATCGCCGCCGCGCGCCAATTTGTCTAGTTTAATTTGTCTAGGGTCCGGCATTCGAATTTGTTTCAAGGAACCAATTATTCTAAACCAATATTTGTCAATAAAAAGTACATATAATTTGTTCTGCTTACCTTTGTGTAACCAATATTGTGAACTAGAAAATTGTATGTAAAATGTAAATGTGCAACCCAAATATCAAGCTAACTGATTTTGCAGCACAGTTTATTTACACGCGTGGAACTTGAAATGCACGATTTTACGTGTGAATGGCAAGTACAATGTGTCTGGATGTGAGTATATCACCTACTTTATAATGTGTGTGCACTCTCCCAATCCGGAGAGGGAAGTATTCGTCTACAATACAAATACAAAATGTGAATGTCAGCCCTTCAGTCTGCATATTAAATAGACATAACTTGCCTTTTTACAACTCAAGTGAACGCGTGTGGGCAGCGCACTCTAAAATTGGTATGTTTGACGCCTATGGTTATTATTAGCAGGACTTCCATTGTAAGGGCCGTGTTAGTCAATTGTGATATTTCAAGAACCGCTCGGAAAAATAGGTACCTAAGAACCCTAGTTCCAATATTTTGAGCCCATTATTTGGAATTTGATGTTAAAGGAAAATGTCACCAATTAATGCTGAAAGTTGGGTAAAACTGTGATGAATTGAAAAAACAGGAGATAAACCATGATTTTTGTTTCAATACTCTTTTCAAAAATACAATAAATTTACTTTTCCAGATCAATTTAGAACCATACCAGGAAGGAAAGGGATCCCCTTTATTTAAAGATTCCGGCGTTTGAGGTAAACTTGCATTAGAAATAAATTGCAGGGCTTGCACAAGTGGGAAAACGTAGTACTAAACACGTGATGAGAAACCAATCAATCCAGAGATTAATTGCCCAATTGTGTTTTGCAAATGCAATTACAAATGTTTGTTAGTCGGTGTATTCTGATAAATTAATTTTCAACTTGAGGTTTCAACACATATATTACGAGAACTCATTATATTATAAGTTATACTCAGAAATGTACTAAAAATCTGACCAGGCTATTTTCTAATGTGAGCGGAAAAAGACGAAAATGTAGGTTGCACCACTTGGCCAGGGTTACTAGGCTAACTACACACACACTTTAAGTCGGCTAGTTTCATCCAGGCCTTCCTACCAGCAGACCTGGACACACTCTCATTGCCTTCCATACAATCCCCCTTTCCGTCCCACTCCACACTAAAGATGTATTCAAAATCTATGTACTACAAATATTTGGCAAGAGGCAGTTAAAATCTAACGCCGATATTTTTTCCTTATGAATTTTCGTGGGTCTTTTCAGGTTTGAATTATGTGTAAATAAATGCCTTGTCACACCAAATGCGAATGCACGAAAATATGTGCCCAGTATGAACCGAAATGCATGGGCTGCAATTGGAATAATTTATTTTTATATGTAATTTTTAAACATTATTTCCTTTTAAATAATCGAAAGTGTATGAAAGTCAATAAGTACTATAATAATACACGTCCGGGCTAAACTTCCTGGGGTGTACGGACTGACAAGTATTTATAACAACTATTAGTTCCACATTCTTATTTTCTACACAATAATTACACTAATGCAAATGGTACATTGTGTTTTACAAAAAGCACTAAAATATAGTACACTTAGATTTTCTTCTTTAATGAAGTGGTTATTTTAACACCAACGTAATGAGAACTTTTTAGTTTAGAGCTCATAATAAAAATAAATGAATTGTGCAGCTGATTGCCTGATATAAATTACAATGCGTAAGCGGAATTCAAAATCTAATGTGGCTGATTTTATCCTTTCGTATGACATTACAAGCAATTTGTCTTGAAGGTTGATTGAATGCCTAATAGCACCTATTTCATGCAATTAATTTGTCTCCTGTGTGAGTTGTCAAGTGTTTCCTTACGTTTGAGCTACTAGTAAAAGTTTTATCTATGAACTTTCATGTGTCGTTTTATATTTCCAGTATCTGTAAACCTCTGATCATACTTAACACAAGCATATGGTTTCTCTCTTGTATGACCCATCATGTGCTTCTCCAGGAGGAAATTTTTAGCAAATGCCATATCACACCAAGAACAAGGCCAAGGTTTCTCGCCAGTATGTCTTGACATGTATAACTTCCATTTCCCAATCCGAGTAAAAGCATAATTACACAAATTACAATTATATGGTTTCTCTGGTATGTGAACTGCTAATAAGTGTTTCTTTGGATTTGGAGTATGACGAATGACTTATTACATCGGTGACAAGTGTGCCGCTTTTCAACTGTATGAGTTGCCACAGTTGCCCTCATGTTACCATTCAAGTTAAATGTCTCTAAGGAAAAATCAGCGAGTCAGACCTACCGGTAAATGACATGACAACCATCCCAGCACTAAAAAACAAAGAGAAAAAAGAAAAAAGGAGTCAACTTTAAGGACCAGCTATTCTTTGACAAATCAAAGATCTTACATAACCTAACAAAGGATCCCCAACTACCAACCAACACAGCACTGCCTAAGCCGGAACAAAAACTACAAATCATCCATCAATACTTGTTGCTAAAAGTGGTCGACCCATTCCAAACAGCACCACTAGGAAAAGTCCCGCAATCCTTCTTGGAAAGCATTGACAAAACAAAAAGGAAGGAAATCCTGCAAATACCAAGTGACACTCCAAACGCAATGTTATACTCCCCAGTCACCTACAAAGGATTGGGACTAGTGACTAGTCAGCGCAGAGTGGAAAGCAATCCACAACATCAGCAACACCCTAAAGCTAAGTAACAACAAATACCTGAACAAATGCCGGGATTACAAAAGAGAAATGGAGTTCTGCAAGGAGGAGCTGGGACTGACGGAACAGGAGTTTGGCACAACAAATGAAAAGGAGGAAGACACACCTGAAAAATCCTCAAAGAAAATGCGGAAGCTCTTCAGAGAAAGAGAATTCGAAAAGTGGTGTGACTTCCCAATAGAAGGCCAGGGGGTCACACACACTCTTCAAGCAGCAACAATTCTTTAACAAATGGGTAACAACAAAACAAGGCCTATCAGCGTCAGAATGGACAACCAACATCGAGATGACAACAAATGTAGCGACGGTGAGAGCTCTCCCCGGAAGGAAACCAACGACATCCCACTGCAGACACTGCGAGGAGAATGAATCCCTTGGACAAGTCTTGGGCTCCTGCCGACGAGAACTTCTTTGGAATTCACGCCACCACCGGATAAGGACTATGATAGCAAATGGCTTCAGGAGGAAGGGGCTGATATTGTATGAGATGGTGCACTGTACTAGCGAATCGGACTCCACAAGACGAATTGACATGGTCGTCCTCAGTGCGGACAAGAAATCTGGACTGGTCATGGACCCTGCAGTACGGATAGAGAAGAGTGAGAACCAACCAGAAGAAACTGACCAAGAGAAAAGAAGAATCTATGAACCGTGTACCCCCCCTACCTATGTGAAAAATATGGGACCCAACAAGTGGAATTGGTTGGGCTATTCATCGGTTCCCGGGGAACAATCAGTACATTTATGTACAACTTTGTGAAGAAATAGAAGCTAGGAAAGGAACTGGTAAAGGACATTGTCATCGCAGTATTGAAGTCCTCAGCACACATTCTTCACAACCACCTATTCAGTAACTAATGTGCAATACAATGACAACAAGGGTCTAAGTAATGTTAAATGACCATCAGAATCAGACTGCGACACGAATCATGTATTATTTGGTTTATTCTTTTTATAAATTGATTTTATTTTATTTGTAATTTAAACTTATTTAATTTATAATTAATTTATTAGGATTTTATTGAAACATATTTTAACACTTCGACATAATGCACGCGAATGGTACCTGTGTGATTGAAAGTAATATATTTTTAAACAAACTGAATTAAGAACTAAAATTAATGTATACTGTGTCAAATGGCAACCAAATGAAAGGCAGTGACCTGATTAAATAAAGAAAGATTGTCCCTTCCATTATCATTGCAGCTTAAACAATTAAAAGCGCAAAACACCCATAGCTATAGTACTATTATTTACTCGAACTTATTTCCTGTACAAAGATTACACCAACGCACCACGCTTTGTCATTTACATTAATTAAAAAATCTTGTTCTATATACATTTAAATAAAATGTTCATAGTTCGGTTTCTATTTTTATTGAATTGCATACATTAGCACGTACATGTAGAGTGTAGAGACCTTTAAAAGTGCGAAAGCGGTTAAGGGATGAAATAAGAACCGCTTTGAATTGAATTGAAACTTCAAAAATTAAGAGAGCAGAATAAATTGGCTAAACTGATTGTCTAAACTACAGTATGCAAATGAGACTTCAAAATCTAACGCGGCCTATTTCTTCCCTTGCATATTATGAATTGTTATGTGTCTTTTCAGAATTGCATTATGTGCATTCCCTTCGATATACGTATTACATATGGTTTTCTCTTGTATGAACTACAGTACGCTTCCTCAGGATGGAACTTGTAGAGTGCGCTGTATCACACTAATATTGTTTCTTAGCAGTGTGACATAACATGCGCGTCTTAATGGTTTTTTGACTAAATGCATTGTTACACTGGTTTCTCTCCTGTATGAACTGTGATGCGAGTTTTCAGAATACCGCTCCATGAGAATGTCTGACCACACTGCACGGGTATGGCTATTCGCCGGTGTGAGTTTGCAAATGAATTGTACGGTTACGCTTTGTAGGAAACGAGACCCTGCCAACTGAGAAATTGTACGTCTTCTCTTCAATGTGTTTCAACAAGTGTAGTTTGCAACTGGGGCGATTTGAAAATACTTGTGAGCAGAAATTGCATTTGAGGGTCCAGTTTAAATGATTTATCACACCAAGTGCAGTTACAGTGTGAAATACCACGTGTTCTTCAAGTTACTATTCAAATTAAATGTCTTGCCACACTGGTTACATGCATACAGTTTCTCTTCGATATGAAATAAAATGCGTCTCTTGAAGTTACCACTGACTTTAAATGCTTTATCACGACAGATTCACGCGTATACTTTCTCTCCAGTATGTACTATCATGTGTGTCTTCAAGCTGCTATTCAGAGTAAATGTCTTGCCACACCGATTACATGCATACGGTTTCTCTCCAGTATGAACTACCATGTGTCTCTTCAAGGAACCATTGGCTTTAAATGTTTTATCACACCAGACACACGCGTATGGTTTCTCTGCAGTATGGACTGCTATGTGTGTCTTCAAGTGGCTATTTTGACTAAATGCCTTATTACACTGGCTGCAAATATACGGTTTTTCCCCTGTATGAACTGACATATGAGTCATCAGAATACCACTTTGTGAGAATCCCTGACCACACTTACTACATACATACGGTTTCTCTCCAGTATGAACTGCCATGTGTTTCTTCAAATCACCATTCAGCCTAAATGGTTTATCACACCAAATGCACGCGTATGGTTTCTCTCCAGAATGGCCTGCCATGTGTGTCCTCAAGTGGCTATTTTGACTAAATGCCTTTTTACACTGGTTGCAAATATACGGCTTTTCTCCTGCATGAACTGCCATGTGAAGCTTCAGATGGGTACGCTGTGAAAAGGCCTTACCACACTTACTGCATGGATATTGCATCTCTCCAATGTGTTTCAACAAGTGTAATCTGTAACTGGGGTGGTGGGAAAACATTTGAGAGCAGAGATTGCATTTGAAGGGCTTCTCTCCGGTATGGGATCGAACATGGCTTTCAAGATCTTCTTTGGTGGCAAATTCTCTGTTGCAAAAATCGCATCTGTGGGGGTTGTCGTGGGTCTTCCCATGAGCTGTGAGATACCTTTTCTTGTGAATTGATTTGGGACATTGCTTGCAAGAGATGTTCTTCTTAATCTCATCCTTGTGAATCACCCCGTGAAGTTTCTAGGATTCATTTAAAAAAACGTGTTTAAACAAATTTTGTACTTGTGGAATTTCCCTTTCTTGTGCTTGTTCACTTACAGATGCCTGAGACGAAAATGTTTTTTTGCACAGTAAACATGCACATGGTTTTCTCTTGAGGTGTTCCCTTACTACTGGATTAGTTTCGAGTCGTTCCAGTACAACCTGGGCATTTGTGTTTTTATCCAGCTTCCAATCTTGGCTTTCTGTAGGTTGGATTCGTCTTAAGGTTGCCATTTGTTGCAATGCAGGTTTGATGTCGTCCTCGTCTATGCCTGTCCAGAATAGACAAAAGAGAAGTGTTAAAATCTATAATAATTAAACAAATTGCCAGTTTCCGGTAACCTACACAAATGTTATCAAACTTTTGGATTGGCCCCCCCGAGCATTCAGCTAATAACATTGCCGAATCACTCTACTGTCGTCTCAGAATGTAATTTGTAAGCGACTCACGTTTAGCTTGTAACCTAACCTAAATTAACCTATGTAAAAATAGTACCTACAATGTTGTATTTAAAAATTTTGTCTTGTAAGCTTGCAGCACTTGATATAATTTGGAATGCATCCCACTTACCAATGTTTTGCTGTGTAGGTCCTTGTCGAATCTTACCATACTTGCGAGTGTAATCAGGATTCTAGGTTAAAAATTAACTACTACTCCTGGATTATTAGGACCACTTTAGAGTTCGCACTAAATAAAACTTCTCATATAAAAGGGAGTTAATTGTACTGCGTATCGTGAACTGAACACCAGATGTTACATAAATACTTAGTTAAGTTAAATAGTTATACTGCATTTACAATTCTGAGATCACTCTACGCAGTTTAACTTGTCTCGATAACAGCTGAATCAGCTCAGCTCTCTATTTGAGGGATCGGCATTCAAATTTGTTTCAAGGAACCAATTATTCTAACCCAATGTACGTCAATAGAAAAGTCCTAACAATTTGATCTGCTTACCTTTATGTAACCAATATTGTACAATGATTTTGCAGCACAATTTATCTTCAAGTGTGGGACTTAACGCACAATTTTACGTGTGAATGATAAGTACCATGTCTGGATGTGATTATATCACGTACCTTATAATGTGTGTGCACTCTCCCAATGCGGAGAGGGAAGTATTCGTCTGCAATACAAATACAAAATGTGAATGTCAGCCCTTCAGTCTGCATATAAAATAGGCATATCTTGCCTTTTCACAACTCAAGTGAGCGGGTGTGGGCACTGTACTCTAAAATTGGTATGTTTAACGCCTAGGGTTACTATTAACAGTCCATTGTAAGGGCCGTGTTAGTCCATTGTGATATTTTAAGAACCTCTCGGAGAAATGGATACACAAGAACCCTAGTTGTGCGTTAAAATATTTTGAGCCCATTATTTGGAATTTGATGTTAATGGAAAATTTCACCAAATAATACTGAAAGTTGGGTAAAGCTGTAGTAAATTCAAAAATCAGGCGATAAACCACGATTGTTGTTTCAATGCTATTTTCAAGAATACAATAAGTTTAATTTTCCAGATCGATTTAGGACCATGCCAGGAAGTAAAGTGATTCTCTTTATTCAAAGATTCCGGCGTTTGAGGTAAACTTACATTATAAATAAATTGCTGGGCTTGGAGAAGTGGGTAAAGGTAGTACTAAACATGTATGTGACAAGAAACCAATTAATCCAGAGAAGAATTAGCCAATTAAGTTTTGCGACTGCAATTACAAAGGTTGGTTAATCGGGGTATTCTGATAAATTAATTTTGAACTTCTGGTTTCAACACGTATATCATGAGAAATCATTATGTCATAAGGAGTACTTAAGAAATGTACTAAAAATCTAACCAGGCTGTTTTCTAAAGATATATTCAAAATCTACTACCATTTTGCAAGAGGTAATTAAAATCTAACGCTGATAGTTTTTCCTAACATGTCAATTTTTATGACTTTACAGGTTTGAACTACAATGTGTAAATAAGTGCCTCGTCACACCAAATGCAAATGCACGGAAATCTCTGCCCAGTATGAACTGAAATGCATTCACGGCAATTGGAATAATTTATTTTTATATGTAATTTTTAAATATCACTTCCATTTAATTAATCGAAAGTATACAAAAGCCAACAAGTACTAATAATACACGTCTGGGCTAAGTTTCCTGGGGTGTACGGATTGGCAAGTATTTATAACAATTAGTAGGTAAAACTCCTTATTTTCTACACAAGAATTACACTAATTCAAATGGTACAGCATGTTTTACAATAAGCATTAAAATATAATGCACATACTTAGATTACCGTCTTTAATGAAGTGGTTATTTTAACACCTACGTGATGAGAATTTTTTAGTTTAGAGGGCATAATAAAAATAAATACATAGTGCAGCTGATTGTCTGATATAAAGTACAACGCGAAAATGGAATTCAAAATCTAACGCGGCTAATTTTTTACTTACGTATATGACATGTCATGTGGCTTGTCTTGACGATTGATTGAATGCCTTATAGTTTCTATTCCATGCAATTAATTTTTCTCCTATTTGAGTTGTCTTGTCATGTGTTTTATTATGTTTGAGCTGCTACAATTGAAAGTCTTATCTATGAACTTTCATGTGTCGCTTTAAATTTTCAATATCTGAAAATCTCTGATCACACTTATCACATGCATATGGTTTCTCTCTTGTATGAACTACCATGTATTTATCCAGGAGGAAATTCTGAGAGAATGCTTTCTCACACCAAGAACAAGGCCAAGGTTTCTCGCCAGTATGTCTTGGCATGTGTAACTTCCACTTCCCGATTCGAGTGAAAGCATTATCACACAAATTACACTTGTATGTTTTCTCTGGTATGCGAACTGCTAATAAGTGTCTCTTTAGATTGGGGCTATGACTGAATGACTTATTACATCGATGACATGTGTGCTGTTTCTCTCCTGTATGAGTTGCCAAATGTGCCCTCAAGTTACAATTCAGGTTGAATGTCTTACCGCACAAATTACAAGCATACAGTTTCTCTCCAGTATGAACTACCAGGTGTGCCTTCAGGCCTCCTTTCTTTAAAAACCTCTTATCACACTCGATACTATGATATCGTTTCTCTCCTGTATGAATCAGCATATGAGCCTTTAGATTACTATTCTGTGAAAATGTCTTATTACACTTAACACACTGATGTGGCTTTTCGGCTGTGTGTGTTTGCAAATGAATTATTAGATGATACTTTATACGGAATGAAATCCTTCAAAACGCGCAATGGTACAACTTTTCACCAATATGCTTCATCAGGTGAGATCTGCAGCTGAAATGATTTGCAAATCTTTCAGAGCAAAGTTTGCATTTGAAGGGCTTCTCCCCAGTATGGGTTTTAACATGACTTTCGAGACATCCTCTCCCCCAAATCGTCTGTTGCAAAACTCGCATGTGTAGGCCTTATCTGGCACATGGGTCTTCATATGGGCTGCCAGATGGTTTTTGCTTGGAAATAATTTTGGACATTGTTTGCAAGAGAGGCGCATCTTAACATCATCAGTGTGAATCACCCCGTGAAATTTCTAGGAATCGTTTGAAGAAAATGTTTTTAAGCAAATGCTACACACGCGGGTCTTCCCTTCCTTGTGCTTGAAGGGATGTTCACTTACAGATGCCTGAGTTGAAAATGCCTGTTTGCACAGCAAACATTCACATAGGTTTTTCTTGAGGTGTCCTTGTATGACTGGATTGATTTCGATTCGCTCCAGTGCAACCTCAACATTAGTGGTTTGATCCAGCTTCCAATCCTCGCTTTCTGCAGGTCGGATTTGCTTTAATGTTTTCATTGGTTCAATGCAGATTTGACGTCGCCCTCGTCGTTACCTGTCCAGAATTGTAAAAAGAGAAGTTTTAAAATCTATAATATTAAACTCATATTTTAATACATAAATGCCTAGTATTATGTAATCTGTAAGCGACGCGCTTGATCGGACTTGGCGGGCAAAGGAACAGCTCCTATGGCAAAGTGTAGTTGGAAAAAGCCACCACTCCACTTCCCTGCCTGGGTTGGCGATTGCCCTGTGCATGTGTCACACAAAGAAGAGCTTTAGGAGTCGGCGGGTCGCTCCGATCCATTACCCTTATGTGAAATACTTAATCTTTTGGTGTCACTTGTACTCCCCCTGCTGTACAATAAATTTAGCTTATCTACACCCCTTTGTAAATCTACCCTGTAAATATGTACCATATAGTCCCTCTCCCCTCCCATAGATTGCCGACCCCGTCTGAGCTGTTGATGAGTCCATGTTAGGGACTTGGCTGTTTATACATTGTTACAGGGAATCAGACGATAAACTAAGAACACCAACAAGAACAAGTGAACCGCTCGAAGAAATGAAGGTTTTGCATTGCACGTACAATTAAGCAAATTACATAAAATCTTGACAGCAATAATAAGTAATTTTACAAATGAGAATTCCGATTCTGAGTTTGAGGTTTAACGCGCATTATTACGAATTCAGTACTTATGAAAAATCTCACCGAATAATAGTGAAACTTGGATAAAGCCTTAGTTCAATGTAACTGGCGATAAAACATGATTGATACTTTTTGTTGTATTTTCGAAAAGAAAACTAAACATTTAATTATGCAGATCAATTTTGGAATCCTCTTTAATTTAACCTGGGATTCCGATGGATTTGGTAAATTTAATATAAAATAGAATTCAAGGATTCTGTATGGGAGAAAGTCAAAACAGAAACGTCGGAAATGGATATCAAATGAATTCATCAGCCGTGTGATTCAAACGCGCTGATTGTGGTATACCTCAGTCAAATTAGTTTGTTTTGTAGGTTTGATGACAAGGACTGCAATCATTTAAATTTATATGCAATATTAGTATCATTTCAACTTAAACAGTCCAAAGTGCAAAAAGCCAATAGCACTATTATATATTATTTATTCGTACATATTTCCCGTACATGGATTACATCAACGCAATCCTAGAATTCTATAGTTGTGGGAAATTCAATAGAGAAACGTCGGAAATGGAAATCAAATTCATTCAAATATTTTACTTCGTGAATTTTGTGATCCAAATGTGCTTACTGTGGCTTGATTCAAATAAATTTGTTTGTCTTGTAGGTTTGACGACAAGGGCTGTAATCGTTTATTTTTATATGCAATACCAGTATAAATTCACTCTAAACAATCCAAAGTGCAAAAAGTCCATAGCTAGTACTACTATTTATTTGTACTTATTTCCTGTACAAGGATTACACCAACACACCAGGTTTTGTCATTTACATTAATTAAAAAATCTTATACTATATACAGGGTGTTTCTGAATTAGCGTTCACATTTTGAACTCCCAAGATTTGAAGTGACATAAATCAAGAACTAGAAATCACATAGACTTGGTTCAACCACCATTGGAAAGCCCGTGCG
>JAAXYW010002890.1:0-13473 GCA_036851895.1 Orthonychiurus folsomi | reverse complement strand
ATACCATTAACCGCGATTAAGTAGGAAGCAATGTAATGTGTATCTCTGCTTCCTAAGTAATGTCACCACCTAGCTTCCACGATTAGGTTTATAAATAACACGCTGCATTGCTCCGTGAGGTACATCATTTAGCGGTACGAAGCGGCACTTAGGTTTTAATGCCAATGAGCGCTGCAAAAAGTCGGACAGACAGACGGACGGACGGACAGAAAATACGATCGCAATACCTGTGCCACATGCTAAAGCATGTGTGCTCGGTAATAAACAACAAATATTCCGATTTCCCATCTTCAAATATGAAATCCTTCGTATGTAATATAGTAATTAATTCTTACGCCACGTCATTTAAAATAAATTTGAAATGGGATTTCCGGGCCACGACGACGACGGGGCGAACTGCAATTAATTTCTTATTTCGTCATTCCCTAGCATTAAGAATCCACGCGCGGTGGGTTTTGTATTGCACCGCTTCGCTTTAGTTTTTGGTACAATTATCGGACGGATTCCTCTGCCTGCGCCCTGGCCCACCGCCAAACCATCATTTGAGAAAACAGACCAGGTATTGAAGCCTTATCGCAATTCCATTGTAGTTATATCCCAAATAGTCCTAGACAAACACACACACAACACACAGAGGAATAGGAGGAAGCAGAGTTGGAAAATAAAAGCTCGTCTAGAATCATTACTCGATTCCATTCATAAGTGAAAGGACTCATGCTGAAGGAACACGGCTCAGCACTTAAAACTGGGTAAGGGGGCAACGGGCCAGGAGATTCGAAACCTAAAAGTAAATCCTTTATCGTTTGTGGAATGCCCGAAACTATTTTCGCTTCACAATATCCAAAGCTCCCCTTGTCTTCTTTAAACCATTCCATTGCTCTGGATTCCCTCGTCTTGTCTTCAAATATTGAGTGAGTGAAAGCCGCCTTCCAACATTCGGGTTTGTTTTGAGGAGTGCATACGCGTAAATATTTGAGTGGGGCAGGAACGTCGACTAAAAGTGGTCAAAAACTACGGTAGTGAATTGTGTGGTGTAGTTATTACATAATTTAAGAACATGGCGACCGGTGCCGGTCCTTCGAGGAATACTCCGGTCACAATTGCCATGGAGGAAGTCTTGGGGAGTAGTAGAAGAGTTGACGAAATCAAAAGAATCCCGCCTCCCCCCGTTGTAAGGCAACCCATACCTGGGGCAAGGGCACAACAGGTCAGCAATAATCGAGACCAGCTCCTCTATGATTGTGAGTACTCGTATCGTATACTACAATATTTTAAGTATTTTAATTTTTGAACTGTAGGGTTAAGAATGTGTGTGTGTGTGTGATGGACTTGTACTTTGTCAAAATATTTTTTGAGCCGTGCGTAGCTTAGAAACAAGAGATTAGATCGACAGATCAATGCTTCTACTTGAGTGACAGTTTTGAAAAAGTACGTTTGGTAGGTATCCAAAAATTTTGTCAGGCAAATTCCATCAAATTTTTTGGCTTTGTTTCATATCCAAGAGACATTTATTTAATTTTCTGTGCGTGGGACATGCTACGCATGTCAATGCCTGTAAATCAATTTATGGTCATTGGGAAAATCATTAAATTTAAATTATTTGTTAAATTTAAAAGTAATTAGCCGGTTGATTTCTGAGGAAGCTGGAGCTTAATGCTCGGCCTTTTCCGATACTCGCACGCACGTTCGTTCAAACACACACATTATGTACATACAAACATGTGGCGGGATCCTTATCTCTGAAAACCAGTCAATCTTCATGCATGTGGGATACTAGTCGCATGTAATTAGCTCACTCGGAAGAAGAGGATTTGAGGATTGAGAGTCACAACTATAAACATCCGTGGTAATGATTGTTTTCATACGGGACAGTTCCCTGGTTGCTGACATGATGTTTGTTGCTCCAAGTTAAACTGATTTGGGGGATTTAGGGAGCGAGAGCCAGAGCAAATAACGTAAATGAGTTCGCCCTTGTTGAAAGACAATAGGCAACAGATAAACGACAGGAACAGCATGTAGCTCAGCCCATTTTGACTTAATAAGGGGACCACATTAGATTTGTATCCCTAAATCGATATCATACTGGGTCATGGCAAGCAATAAATGCGCGAAATTTGTTCTAAATCATCACCTTAGGTAGGAGTAATACGATTTTTCGGATGAAAAACTACAATGAATTACAAATAGCTTTTTTACAGCTACATAATGTACCAGAAATTCCGGATTTTCTAACGCAGTGCGTGAGAAATCACGTCGGCTGCCGTTAACTGTGATAAATGTCTTCCAGTGGTCCAGCTGATTGGAGTATAGACAAAGACAAAGTGTAAGAGTCAATTGAACGTGGTCCAGTGACAGGGGTGATTTTTTCAACCCTAAAGTCATTAACAATCCTTGTGTGATTTCCCACACCATGTATTGACCCTCAACTGCAAATACACTACGCCAAACAAAACTTTCCTTAATTGAATAAATCGGTTCGAACATCAAACAGAATGGAATTAGAAACTTGGAAAAAGATGCTGTCTGCCTGCCTTTTTTTCTAAGAAACTTTCGTGTATATACACACATACATGTCTACGAAGGAAATTGGATAATGATCCACCAAACACAAAATAAATGTGAATCTAACACCAAATCGACAACAATTTGTCATTTCAAACACCCAGGAAATAGGATTTCCATTTTTCATCCTACCCTCCTCGTACATCTTCCCGCTATACTCACACGTACAGCTTGAATTTTTAATAGTTTTATTCGAGGACCGAATGAACCTTTCAACAAATAAATTACTGCGTATCGGGAATAGCATACGACGCAATAAACACTTGTTTATCAAGAGGCTGACTGAGTCAGAGTGAAAAGTACGTGCGTGGAGCAATAGATTGTCCTTAGCGCCAGACGCCAGACAACTTGTCGTATGTTTCGCAATCCACGCACGGTAGCTTCCGCATATTAAAACAGCCTGGTAGGACTTTGGCACTGGAAAATTTGTTTTATGTGCGATATTTCAATGAATTATGTTGAGGGGAGGATTTTGAGTGTGAAGATGAGAAAGTGGGGAGGAAAGATCCATGGACCCGACGGCCCAGGTTGACATCTTCGATGATTTTGATTTATGATCATTACTCTTTTATCGAATAAACACCGGAGCGCGAGCCAGGGCTCAAGACCCATTTTCTCCTACGTTAACGGGAACGTCCACTGCAGAAAAATACTAGGGACAATGTGAAAGCTCAGCTCGTCGCGTAGCATGGCCATGGCGCTCAGTTCAGAGTCCGTCGTGTGTTAAAAATATATAAGGACAGGAGGAGACAAGCCATTTCGTCTTGTAAAGTTAACCTCTTGTCTTGGACGGACGTTTACTTCCCCGTTGTTCCTGAGAAGGGACTTTAGTTGACTTCCCTCAAGACAATCCGAAGGAAATGGGAGTATTTATAATTCAAAAGTTTTCGTCTTCCCGGCATTGCCGGACCCTCCTGGAAAACAATCGGAGGGATGAACGCCCGGACAGATTCACGGCACTTTGGAATTGCTTCAGTCCGAGAATCTCTGTAGAACCTAAATATTCGATGAGTACTTAATTAGGGTGCATCCGTACTAAGGTACGTACCAGCTTCGTAAACAATTCTGGTTTGTTAGCTTGGTACTGAATTTGCTTGAAAAACAAAAACAAAATATTGCAATTTAATTAAAAACAAAAATTTAAATTTGTGTAGGAGTTTCCGTTTTACACATGCGGAAATATGAATAAATTGGTTGTGAATTATCGTCAGGATTAGGATGTCTGGAATGGTTTGGCGGTGGCTTTGAATTCCAGCTATGCAAATTAGATTTCACATTGTTCTCAAATCCATTCCAAAATTTAATACACCCGCCATTCATCACTCGAGTCTTAGGTGAATTGGTGCTAATTAGCACATCGACCCTGCATTCTATGAGCTTTGCCAAAGCACGCACATCTTCATTCCTCCTTTGTCTCCCTCCGACTTCCTGGCATTGGCGTAAGACACTTGCCCGTTTTGATTAAGAATGTTTGTGAGGATGGAGGGCACACTTAATTCTTTGCCAGCGTTAGTAGCATTGCTCCTACCACGGAAGTAAGTTACAATAGTTGAGTACTGTGCGAATTCTTAAAATGTCGCAAAGAAAAATAACGTCGTTTTAGTTTTTTGTCGTGCAACGCAACGTGCAGGATGCGCGTTTTGTTCATTTGGCACGGAAAATCACCCAAAAAAGTTGGCAGGATCCGAACAATAATGTTTGGAGTTTTTCATACCCGGCGGCATGGAAGATCGCGGAAAACAATGGCTGGCTATAAATACCAAAATACCATACACAAAATGTTACATTCACGTTTTGTAAAAAAAAATACTTTATATGCACGTATTTACCCCATTCAAATGTGAAACCACTGCTTTGCTGCACTATGGTCGATTGCACTCTGGATTTATGCTCGGTGGATTCCAAAAAGACATCCACAATAAATGAATGTATCACACGAGTTGAAAGTTTTATTGTGTTTACTGCCCTGGAATGGATTCACGGATGGATGAGATGAACCGCAAATAGAATATGCTATGCCTGGAAGGGGAAGGCGAGGATAAATGGAATCTCCAGGATTTCGCTTTCATTTATTGTCTGTATACCACGTGCATGGGGAAATTCTAATTTTAAAAAATGCAAAGGGAAACAATTATTTGATGCATTCTATGTATGCTAACATTTCGAATACTGAAAATATTGGATGAGTTTAATTTTTGGATAGATTAATACCTAAAACATTGCATGTCATATTAGTCTACATTATAAATCTGAGTATTAGTATTATATGATAAGATAACCCATTTGTTGACTATAAACGTTTAATTCAGAATTACTAAAAAGAATGGAATCATAAACAACCAGGAAAGAGGATTTGGAATTTTGGTTCGTATTTTCGCACTCCAGAGCCATTGGATTATTGTATTGTGCTTTCACATCTCTTTTAGTTTCCTTTTCCTCGTGTCGGATTTCTCTAACAATAGGATTTGAGGCTGGGGAATGGGAATGAATTATGGTGTTTCCTTAAATTGCATTAGGCCAACCAACCGAATCCAGTGCAAACACATCTCCAACTCCTGAGATCCCATTTCTGCTGCACTGCGACTTTGGAAGATCCACATAAACCGCAAAGTCTTCCCTTTCCAACCACTCGTAGATATTTATTAGATTACAGCAATATTTTTGTATTATACGGTCCAAATGGAGGAATTCCCTGACACCTGTACCTTACCTGGGGCGGCTTGACGCAATTGTTTTGTTGGTACAAATAAAAGGCGGGACCGGGTGGCCTTCTCTTCTCCAGTCCCAGCCACTTAGAGCTAGAATTTAGCTCAATTTCCTTAATTGTGCGAAATAGAATATAGCAGTCCTTAGATAATAGGAAGAAACTTTAATTACACCTAACGAAGCTTTTCCATTTGCGTTCAGGGCGAGAGCCCCGAAATCCTTACGATAATAACCATTAAATTAATGAAGAGGATTTGACGTGGGCCGCGCCAAGCCAACGGCATGGGATTTAAACTTGCTTTGTACGTGTAATATAAGGAAACTCAAAGGAACCCTTTAATGGGTTTTGTAAATCAATTATGGAAGTGGATTTGGTGCTGGATTCATCCCTTTCATCATAACCAACAGCTGCCTTCCGCCTACTTTAAAATCCGAAGAAGCCCCCGCCCCGTCTTGTCTCAAAACAATTTTGTTCCCGAATTTCTTGGATCCGTGAATTCCCCTCCACTTTTCTCGAATCCCAAGTCATTCAATTCAAAAGCAGCCAAGTCGTCGTCAGCGCATCCAGCCAGCCAGCCCTCCATGTCAAATTTACTTATGAATGCATGCATGCGGTTGCCGTCGATGTACCATGCTGAATTTGAATCGAATCTTCATATGCTGTGCCAGTGCCATCGTCATTGATAGATTTTCGAAGGTACCGTACCATACGAAAACCAAGTCTGGGAGTCAGTCGAAGCAATTTCCCCATTCTATATTCTACAGGATTATGAAGGAAGGGACTGAGGAAATAACTCAAGACGGTTTTTTTATTGAGACGTCAATCCGAATCAAATCCAACCATATGTATATATAGATATAGTGCATACCACACAAGGATATATAGTGCATATCGTGGGTAGCCATACACAGTCCTTTTGTGAAGGGTTTAAAATTCCTGCCCTGTGACGCCATGGGACGAAAGGGCCTCGCTGTACGTGTACGTAAGGCTGACACAGGCATCCAAGCGAGGGAAGATTTCGTCACACTCGAAATGCAGTTGATCTCCAAGGAATCGACTCAAGAAAATTTTCTTCCCCACCCTCTGAGACGACATGGACCCGGTCCCGGTAGGATTCGAATTTTGGCTAACTCCTTTTGTGAAGGCGTGCTTGGTGTTGGTTAAAAATTCCGTAAAGATGCGGAATTCCTTCCTGGTTCCGTCTAGTTAGGATTTTGGGGCTGTTTCTGTGTTCCGTGCAAGGTATTTATGTCTTTTTTATTTTCTTTGGTTCGCGGAAACAATTGGAGTTGGAATGTGTAGTGTACTTGTGCCGTGCTGGGTTATGTGTTTTTTTGCGGTCACAACCACGAGTACCGACGAAGAATCATTTGATCCCGCCAACCAATCCCGACGTATTTAGGATTTGATTAGTCTGTGCCAATGCCAAATTCCCAAGAGATGGGCTCATCTTGGGCTTATACCGTACGGAAACAGTCGTCGGGGAACTTGGAGATTTCTTGTGTCTTTCGTGAGTCCCGGTGTCGGTTGAACTACCCACCTCCCTTTTTTATATATTTTATTTGTACTTGGATTCCGTGTGTTGGATTCTGTTTGTCTCTCCGACTCAATTTGATTTTTACAGTTTCCTGTTCTAGATTTTTTAATCTGCTTCTGTGAGTGTCACAGCCAAGTCACCACGGCATGGCACAGGATACATTTGTGTCGTGTGTCGTCTCATTGTTTTCTTAATTCCAACCCAAGATCCATGGCTGAGCTACAAGTGTTATATATACGCATTTTATCGTGACTTGCGCAGTGCAGTGGATTGGGGAACTCCAACATTTGAAATAGAGTAGTTTCGGGGGAAATTAATTGGTGTGTTGAATTGTGTGGGTGGATATAATGGGGATGGGAAATGAGACGGAGGAAGGAAATATTACATTGTATCCACCGATATTTCCGATCCATGCAGCAAGGCCGAGGCCGTACAAGAGGGAACAAATTGAAGTTTCTAGTAAATAAATGTTTCATAATTTTCTAAATTTACTGGGCTCAATACGTTCTTAGGCAGAGTGATTTACAACTTGTTTGGATCTCAATTTGAGAATTTGCAGGATTTGGGGTGAAGATAATGTATTTGAAAATGGTGTTAGTAACTTAACAAGCTGCCTAAATGATCACATTAAGGCTAACATCTTGCCACCCGTCATTTTAACCAAATGTCACAATAGATTTTTGTTTACAAGCAACCCAGTAGGGTTGAAGACCACTAAAAGCTCTGTCAAGCCAAGCCAACTGATGATAATCAGGAGGGAAGCGAAGTCAATTTCAACTACAACTTACTCCCGCTGTGTTGTCTTCTTGTGGTGTGGTTTTCATTTTCTAAATAAACACCCGAGACCTCAGTCATACCCTATTTCTCAAACTAATTATGATTTCTTGTTTAGACAAAGGCAAATGGAGGTTTTCCACAGATTCCATTCTCAATTCATGCATAGTTTGGAATGAAAAACTTGCTTTCATTGTCGACGACTCCAATTCCAAGTGGCCACAGCACTTGCTCAAAGAAATTAACCTCCGACATTGTGATACGCACACAACACACCAAATTAGGTTTTATGGCCCATCCCGACTATTTGGTTTAGCCAGAATAAATAAACACTACAGAAATTCTGCTGTAGGGTTTGAGGCTGTGGATTTCTAATTCCTACATGTCTACATTTGAAAATTTCTACATTGTTCTGTATTTACATAGTTCTAGAGTTTAGCAAAACATTTTGAATGAAAATTTGGTGAGAAAGATGGAGGAGAGTGAAACGGAACGGAGCACTCCAAGATGATCATGTAATTAGTAGTTAAAAATAAGTTCACATACATAGGGAATAGGGAATGACTAATGAGTGGGAAGAGTGGTTGGTCGGAGAAAGTTGGAAATGGAATTGTGCTTGGTTCATGCACCAAAAGTTTTGAGTAGTCGTACGTGTTGTACAGTGCAACTGGTTCTCTCAAATTATGCATGAACTTCTTCATCTGCGTGCTTGGCTTTCTCCAAGATTTGGGGTTAGCTTACGGAGAAAGGAAAGATGAGTGGGTTTCAGTAGAAGCAAGAATAAATAGAATTTGCATATCATTTCTTACATGTAAGAAATACACGACCAGCATTTTGTACTTTGAGTTACAGCATAGAGTGGAATTGCAAAATGCAGTTTTGGATGAGAAAGAGTTGGTTGGAAATATTCAAATATCGAATAAAGTTGTAATTCAGAATGATCTAATCGTAAGCTGTTTGTGCTTCTTGCAATCCATTTGTGTTATGTTATGACGCATTTGCACAAAATCGTCGGATGAGTGGATGAGTGGATTTTTGCCAGTGCACGTACGCTCCGCGAGCATTTAAATCCTTTAAAGGGATATACAAAATATTTCCTTTTTGTATAGTTGAATCCAGGAATAGGAATAACGAGATGTAATCTTTTGTCTCTTTGCTCGACATGTACAGTAAGATGTTAATGTTAAGTCTATAACGGGCCTGAAGTCTACCATGTTAACGGACGAAACTCTTTGTACTTTGCACCCTTTCCGAAGCAAGCAGTTTGCTTCTTGGAATTGAAAATAATGAATGGCATATGTATCCAATTGTGTCAACCCCTACCTAATGCGTTGCCAGTCTTTATGAAAATATATAATGAGATGTGGGAAAAAAATTTCCTTTGTACGGATTTAAATATTTTATATCACTAATTGCATTTTATTTTTGAATTTCAGCCGAACCGGATGGATCAGCTTTCATCGAAGTCCTTGCCACCATCGGCTCAATAGTTTTACTCGTCTTTACAATTCCGATTGCCATATTCTTTTGTTTCAAAGTAAGTCTAGTCTATGAATAATTTCTTAGTTTTTGAGTAATTTACTAGTCGTGAATTTTGGGTCTTTGCCTTTGAGGTTAAAAAAACTATGCATTTTAATGTAAATATTTGGATTTTTCTATGCCCTTACAAAGTGTATTTATACATGTTAGAGTTATTATCCGGGGATCCATTGCTTGTGATTAGTTCTGACATTTATTTACAATTGCCCACTTTCTTTGACGTAGTCGTAAGGCGCGTGGAACCCATTGTATCTTAAATTTATTATTTAATTGTACTGGATTCCAGGTCGTTCAGGAGTACGAGCGTGCAGTGATATTTCGACTCGGTCGCTTGAGACGAGGTGGAGCTCGGGGACCGGGTATTTTTTTCATTCTCCCATGCATTGATGCCTACCGATGCGTTGATCTTCGTACTGTTTCCTTCGACGTTCCACCACAAGAAGTAAGTCTACATGTTGTAGAGTCAAGACATTAAACGCATTTTTTCCTAGGCATTCAACATACGGGTTTACAAGTAATCTTTGAGCAATCATTTCCGTGTAAACGTAGGACTCAGATCATTCATTGTCACTTACTGGTAGATTTCCTATTTTGATAACGGTCGGGCTGCCGCCTTTTCTTTGTCCCTGGAATTTAAGATTTCATTATCGTATGTGTACGAGTTGGTTCAAATTTGTGGCAGGCCAGGCCATCCCAGTCATTCATCTTCTTCCCAAACAAACTAGTACATTGTGTAATGTTGGAGATCGAGCACATTGTTAAGCGAATTTGAGAACAGTTGGAAAAACTCGTCAAGCTTATCGGTTGAATAATAATAGCAATCACTTGGCAGCCCAAAATCCTATCCCTGACTGTGCTTTGTTAAGGGGGAATTGGCAATGGTAATGGTGGGTTTCTTGACTGTCTTCCTTGACTTGCGTCCAGTGCTTTTTAGACAATGATAAAATTTCACCCATTTGTCTTTTGACTAACATGTGGTTCCCTCGTCCGCTCCTTTGTCTCATTTTTGGCTTCTAAACACAAGCACGTCACTTTCCTGCACTTTTTTAAAATTAATGGCTACAACTGATTGCGACAGATGATATGTCAAAAATTGCAGGGGCATTTTTTAAATTGCGTAATTTTGAGTACCACCGCAAACGAGCAGTTTTCAGTCTTGAATAGAAGATCAAATGCAATACTTGATTTATTTTCTTAAGATTCGAGGATTTCTTACTTTATTGGATGTCTTTCCAGGAGCAGCTGCACTCTGCCGTATATTGTATTTTTTTTGTAAATGTAATTGACCCTGATGAGATAATCCAATCCGAAATTATTTTCTTGAAACAGACTACTAGACGACGTGACCGTTGGACAGGGAAGAGAACAAGATCAGAGCCCCCTTACATGGAGGTATTGAGTATTCACAAATTAGGTTCAAATCGAATTGTAGCGCCCAAGTCTGCATGGCCTGCCTGGCCTAATGGATGACGCACGAAACGTTGTAGTCAAATGCCTGATAATGAATAGATTCCCTAACGAATCTTTCAATAATTACTTTAGTAATTTGCTATTCAGTTGATTTTAGTCTGCATGGATGACGAATATATTTGGCTGAATTGACAATGCATTAAGGATTGTAAAACGTCACATTCATTTGCATCTACTTTTCTGTGCCTTAATTGTGGTCTATTTGGTTGTATTATTTGTTGCCCAAGGTGTTAACTCAGGACAGTGTCACAGTGAGCGTGGATGCAGTTGTCTTTTACCGGGTTAACAACCCAATTACGGCCACAAACAATGTGGAGGATTTCAGGTACTCGAGCTTAGCCCCCACAGGGAGATAATAAATGCTTTAATTGGATTTCCTTTGAGTGGATAACATGAGGGATGTTGGGAGTTCACACAGTAATTCCAACTAATTGCTTTTGCACTTGAGTCCAAAACAAGTCTCGGTGGACGCATTAATTAGTCTCTGCAAGCATTAATGAAACTCAGATCTATACTTAAGTGCTCCTAGTTTGAAATTTTTCATTCGAATTCTTGTGTTCAGATGAAGATGAATGAATTTGTGTGAGATTTGGGATTAAGTTCTCTCCAGTGCGTGCACTTTCCACAGGGATACCAGCTGAAATTTGACAGGATTGAATTACTTTGAGAGCAAATTCTCGTTTTTAGTCTAAAGACGAGTGGGAATACATCAGAGAAAGGAGAGCCGTATTCGCCCGTCTGAATTTACTCTAAAATCTAAGTGTTTGCTCATGAATTTTGAATTATTATAATTCAAAGATTCAACATTTGTTTTACTAATTTTTGATACGCAACAAAAGAGCTAACTCATGAATTCTTCACGTGAACTGCCGATCAGGCCGTGCAATGGACTTTTAAAAAAATAATTTTACTTAAGATTTGCTCATAAATTTGTACTTGTTGACTTTATTTGGATCGAAACGCCTTACATTCTAATACTTTGTGAGAATGGAACTTTTTATTTTAAAAACATTAGAAAATACCTTTGCTAAATTGTCTGACTTTCAAAGTAGAGCAGGTTTTAAAGCTAAAAGTCCTTTCTGTAAGTGCACATATGGTCTTTTCTGCCTTCAAAGTGATTTTAATTAGAATTCCAATTGGATTCCTTTCGTCAAACGTTCTTTTTGTTTAACTAAATAGCACAGTTTCAAGCCACCTACTTGGGTTCCTCAAATTTCAAATGAATCCCAAATCTCTTCATTGCATTATGTGATCCGAAGGATAAGGAAAAGCGTTTGTAATGAGTTTTAGTTTTGAGACGAAGTGGGAATTCTCTCCTTCAAGCGAATCCGGCTGCAATGAAACAAGTTGGATAATGACAATGAGGAAATTCCCTTAAGCTTTACTGGATTACATTTTGGCAGTGGTACACAGTGAAAAGTTTCCAGCACACTTAAGCACATGCATATATAAATTTTTGCAGTGAAATACATGCATCTTATTTTCGAGTTCCGTTCAATACCCTATGTACATTTTTCTTTTTTTCTTTGAGCCACGACTTTCTCCATTTGCGTCATGAGTAGTGCAATTAGAGTTCAAATTAAACGTTACTGCATTTCAGACTTCTGCAAGATTTTTTTCACAAAATTTAGTTAAGTACAAACAGAAATGGGACTCCAACATTTTAGCTTCTAGCACAGACCCACCTATTCAATATCAGGGTCATTAATCCTAATCCTAGAATATGTGGTTGTCAGGAATGAAATTAAAGCCCTCACAATGCAATTCGAGTCAGGGAATGGAATGCAATTGACAAATCAAATTTGTTCTCTAGCCTGCCTGGTTCTGCTTTCATTGCTTTCAGTATTAGTCTGCATCGTGTCTTGTGGTAACTTGAAGCCGACAGACTGGCTTTACATGAAATGCATTGGACTGTCAAATGAATGAATTTATTATTTATTCCTACTCCCAATTTTTGTTCAGAATTTTAATAATTTATTTCCCCGTTTGCATTCCCGGAGAATGGAGGATTAAAATGATTAATTGCTTACAATAATTAATACACGATGGGGGAATAACACGGTTCTCCACAGACTTTAGTATTTAATGGGGGAGTTAAACTATTAGTTAAGGAGGGAATTCACATGCCCCTCTTTGTAGAATGGCATGCTACTAGACCGCGTACTCCCAAGTGACACCAGTCAAGATACCCTCCCTTTGCTGCTGCTACTTTTTAACTGTTCTTCTTGATTCGTTCGAATGTGAAATGCGGGCTGCAATCCCTGTAACTCCAAACATGAATTATTTTTAAAATATAGATACAAAATTAGACCGTTTTTGTACAGTCTGCTTGGGTTCAGTTAATTTAAAAGTATTTTTCAACCTGAGCAGAGTGCACAGGGTAATGATTTTAATTACACATGAAAATTAACACTTGTTTGTGCTGATTGTCTTTGTTTTTTGTGACCCATTTGTTTTAGATACTGACCCACGACAGTGTCACTGTCGCCGTCGATGCTGTTGTATACTATCGGGTCTATAACCCAACCGTTGCAGTGTCTAATGTGGTAGACTTCAGGTGATTTGATTTTTTCATTAATAAATCTTTCTTATAATTAAATAGAACAGTATTCGCGTTTGTATTTATGCAATCTACGATTCTTGTGGCGTTGCTTTTTCAATACGTCAAAAGCGACATAATTTAATTTAGTACATAGAAGTCGTACTCGTATTCTTGTTTTTATTACTATAAAACAGAAAGCTATAATTTCTCATCATAATCATTTAATCATTTTGTTCCAATAGAAATGGTAAATTTGCCCACCACGGTCGCTTTTTGACAGCGCTTGATTCAATTTTTATGGCAGTGCAGTGGCTCCATACAATCACTGCTGCAACATTTGGG
>JAAXYW010002889.1:0-13473 GCA_036851895.1 Orthonychiurus folsomi | reverse complement strand
TTTTAAATATTTTGAATTTGTTTGTCACAGTAACAATTTCAAGGCACTTTGACTGCTGTACTGGGACATTTCGCGCGGCTGTCAAATGTGTTTGCTAAAGCACTCACTGATTCACCAAATATCTATGCTCTGTTTAAAAAGTGGCGATTTTTGGCACACCGGCGAGTATTAGCCCACCTTACCCTAGCATTAAAGGCTAAAAGCGATCAGGTTCGCAATGCTGTTTCCGTTTAATTTGGTTGGTCGGTCATTCACATTGTTTAGTATGAGCGTATCAACGTATGAGATGGAATACATTCAACAGTTAAAAAAGTATATTCTAGTGTGGTAAGCAAAATTAACAACTTCAGCTTGTCATGCCAGGAGCTCAAGAGGTCAAATCCAGTTGCTTTGACAAAATAGACAGTGTCGAAGAGAAATTAATCCTAAAGATCAAGGACAATTATTATTATGTAAACGTACACCAAACACAAATATTTTATTGCGATTGCGATTACACGTTTGCTTGCCAAGTATTTGCGTATTTCACGTGCTGAACGCTTACTCACTCCAATTGTTTCTTACATTTATGCGATCAGAAATAATCCCGAGAAACTCAAGTGTGTGTCTTTTCTCGAATTCGAATTAAATTGAACTCGATTTTCTTTCTAGAGTAACGGTCGCTTTACCGCCACGCTGCGACATTTGCAAGTTTCTTCAAGTGCACCCCATCTTTTCCTAACTGCTTCTTCCGATAAGACATCAAAATGGTATGAGCGGAGCCGGTTGCAGAATTCTTGTTTATGGCCTGGCCTTCCAAGGAACAAATGCTCTAATCAAGTAATGTGGTCCATCCGTACCTGTATTTCCTTCCAACGACACAAAAATTGTGTCAATTTTTTGGCCAGCCGCTTTTGTAATTCGCCAACGATGTAAATTCGAATTTTGGTTGGTTTTTCGAACGTAAATTGGAACAATTAGAAGTCCATTGCAACTACATACTCTTCATCAATTTCTTCACTGTTGTTTCTAATTGAAAACACTCAACCTTAAACTGATGAATGGTGCCAGGCTGTTGAATAAATTGTATTTTATTCGTGCGTGAAAGTTTATTCATGAGATGCGAGACGGAAGTCAGAGTTCAAAAAAATCACCATTTGATGTTTTCAGGAGATCTAATTGAATCACATCTATTGAATGCATTTATTTGGCAAATATTAAAGCAACGCATTATACTGACAACGCATAACAATCAGATCATTATCAGCAAGGTCTCGCTGTCGAGCACCTCACAATCTTTTTCTCAAGTTATCCGAACTCTGAAAAGCTAACAATCAGCATACTGCAGTATGCTGAAGTACAAATTATTTAACCGAAAGAAAGCATCCGCAAGCATTTCTCGTTCATTTTCGATCTTATAACGCCTCAGCTGAAGAAATTCGAGCTCTTTTCTATTAAGAACTCTTATCTTATTTCTTAAAGAGGAGCACGGTTGAGATGGCATCGCGAATCATCGAATCGCCAGAATTCCACTTCTCGGCTTTTGGTTAGGTAGAGCACGCATACAGCAGAATAATCGAATCATGTACAAGAAATGAAACAAACAAGTGTTTAGATGAGAAAAATTGATTTATTGATTGCCTATTTGACTCTACCAAAATAGCTAGACGCCAACCATAATTCCAAGGAACTCCGGAAAAGCATCTGCTAAACCGGCAAGAAATGCGGATTGATAGTTTTGAGCAAGTTGTGTCAACTGCATGCCGACTTGTGAGTTGTGATGTGACATCCCGAAGTCCATGTATGGGGACTCCGCCTGCCTCATGAACATTTCAAGCTAATGATGCTAATGGTAACCACTGGCCTCCGAAATTTAACAAGTGGTATTGGGGACAAAGAAATTTAAATGCATGCAAACATCTTTGACTTTATATATAGAGATGAATTAGCGGGAAATGAACTAGCTCGACTATTTTCGCGCAAAAGAATACTAGGAGTTGATTAACGGATTAGGTTTATTGGAAATAGATTTAACGGAAATCATAATGTGCTCCCTAAAATGCACAGCACAGTCTCTCTTGTATGTGTTCTCTTGTGCAGACAAACTAAACAAAGAGCCATGCCGGTGCTGTGGCCTGGTTCTTGGTTCGTTGAAAGGCAGGACGATTTGTCCCGGATTGCCAACCGTAATTTGATTAAATGAAAGCAAATTGGAAAACGAGGCCCCAAGATGGCCTAGTAATAAAACCGAGAGCATATTATCATACTACGTTCTACCGTCCATCTCACTATGCTATTCGATACGCTTAATCAATCGAAGTTAATGAGTTTTAAATACTTCAACGGCTTAAAACAATCTCGTTTCTCATTCAGAATGTGGAATAAACAAGCGGATAACTTAACGCAGTTAGTTTGTAGTTTAGTTAATTGCAGCAAAGCTCATCTCATACCAACGTCATTTCTAGTTGAGCTTAGATAAGGAATGTGAAATGAAAAAGGTTATACCCGTTAGGAAGCAACGAGAGTGCCAAGTCTGTAGTGAGAGATTGAATGCTCAAACACACATGTGTGATGACGTTTATTTACTGAGTTCTGTGTTTTCGTTTTCAGCAAATAAAGAAAGGAGCCCAAAGCGAACCCAATTCTATTCTCACCAAAACTCTTTGCTCGGAAAGCTGAGAATGATATTGAAAAGGTTTAAATTAAAATTTTGCAATGCTCGTCAACTCCATTGAGTCTATATGCGGCGAGAGAGCTTTAGAAGTGAACTTTCTGTGTAATTTGTATAGAATTGGGTCAAGCACAAGCACCACAGGATCCCTGCATGTGAGCCAAAAGGTAAAATCCCGAGCTCTGTTGTTCTTGTTGTGCTTGACTTTTATCGAACGGAATTCTCTGAGCCTGGAGTTTGTCGGAATCTGAATGGAGTTGCTTTTGACAGGAATCAGATTCGTAACTTGATGTGATGAATTAATACACGGGTATACAGTTTCAATTCATTTCATTTCCCGGCTGACTTCCTACGAATCCATCTTCTACTCCAGTGAAATCGGAGTCCACTCCGAGTCTAATCACGCCGCACGGAGTTCCATTACCGTCAGAATTTTCCGGATTGGAAAGCTGCATGCTCCCTTTCTCATTCAATATTTATGGGATACGAAAGCGAATGACCATCAAAGCATAATTTCAACGACAAGGTAATAAAAATGTAATTGCTTCATCCCATGAATTGCCTTCAGCCGTGCTTATAATTAATTGAACTCTTTGCTGTTCGCCTTTTGTGACATTGCGCGACACACAAGTACATCCTTTGACTAGCGCAGCATAAAATATGTACTTGTCATATTTAGCGAACAAATAAGGTGGCAAATAACCAACACAAATTTGAACAAAATTGCAAGCAAGTCAATTGACAATTGAGTTTGGAGTTCTTTATCTTGAGGACTTGATCCATTTTAATTGGATGGTGCTGGTGCAATGCCGCAGTAAGCATTGTGGTTATTGTCATTGCATTGTAAATTACGATAATCTTTTTAATGGTTTTGATAGGTTCTTTTCTGAATTCTGACATGAGAGTATATTTACGGATGAAGGTGTAGTATAGAAATGGATTCCCTTTATTTCCCACATTCACTTTTATGGGAATCGTTTCACTTTTGCTGAGCTCGTTATGTGAAAGGAAATGCTCCCCGTGCAAAGGCATAGAATAGAATCTGCTCCGGGCATGCATTGGCCGGGAAGAGATTTTTGAGTTGGTTGACGTCATTCCCAAACTTACTCCAAGGAACACACACCATTTCCAATTCCTGGGGATTCTTCTTTTGATAATCCATTGACCTAGTTTCCGGACATGGATTTGGTTTAAGGTCGAAGGTGACATCCGTTGACGGCACCCCTTCCACGCAATCCCAAATTTGTTTTCATTCTGGCTGAGGAGGATTCCAAATTGACGGGAAGGGGGTTTGCCTTTCTTTATTTCGAATACCAGTTCCAATCGGATTTCCTGGAGAAATACTGAACGGAACGGAGCAGGGCTGAATAGAATTTTACGAAGGATAACGTGGAGGGATCCTGATCGAATTTGCTCAAGTGTCGATGACTCTGGCCAACTGGAAGTGATCGGTAAGGAGATTTATAATATAAGTAAGATTATTTTTTATTAGGCTAAAAAGTTTTTGTTTTGAATTGTCTGCTACAGTTTATATACAAACTGCTGGATCTGTAGACTTAAAGCTGTGACATGGCTGATGACAGCGGTGAAAGTGGACACGGGGACAATGGGGAATTCGTATTTGTTCCCAAAGGGGTGAATTCCAACGAAAATGAAGACCCGCAAGGGTATTTTGGAGATATTCCAGCTTTTGGTTGGGCTGTACGTATGGATCATCATTTCCAGGAAACCTGGACACAATGTGTTAGACCTAGGTTGAGGCAAATAATCGAATTGCTTCCAATGGCGTTTAGGTTAGCATTTCAGATGTTTTGGCGATATGTTTTTTCGCACTGATTAATTAATTAAAAAAATGCTTGTATTTCATCAGGTACATATTTTGGTGGTTCAGTGTTGTCGTTTTTCAAAGGAGACGCCCCGTACTGGATATGCGAACTCTAAATGGGAAACAGATTTACGGTAAACTAAGTCTAATTTATATTTTATTTTATTAATTAATCTCAAAAGTTTACTATTTGCTCTTGTTCTAAAGGTGTACCTATTGGTGGAATTGGTTCGGGAACAATTGGGAGAGGATTTCAGGGTCAGTTTTGTCGTTTTCAGATGACACCTGGATTGTACACCTACGAAGTAGGATCCCACAATATGACGTATTCGTTGTAATCTAGGTTTGGAATTGCATGAAATTTGTTTTCAACTTGATAGGTTGTTCCAGCTGATCAGTTTATCGTCACAGTTAGAGGTGCTCATGGAACTCAATTGTACCAAAAAGTATTGACAGGAACCGGAAACCCTGGCGTTTTGTCTGCTTGGGATTGGACATACAATCCAGCTAATGCTAAATATCTAGGGCTGTACCCAAGAGCTTGGTATATATACAACATTCCAGAAGAGAATCTCACACTTCGGTGTAAACAAATTTCTCCAGTTATTCCAAATAACTACATGGTCAGTAATACAGAGAATAATTTACCTAATATTTATAATTCAAACTTTCTGTTTTTTCAGGATTCTTGCATTCCAGCAGCTGTGTTCGTCTGGAGTGTGGAAAATCATGGATCCGATCTGAAAGAAGTCTCAATTACCTTTACTTTTAAGAATGGGACTGGCTCCCGGAAAGATGATAGAAAGTATAAATGCTCTAGTGTTTCTTTTGAAACTAAAAATGGGGATGTCGGCATCCATGGAGTTGCATTAGAACATAAAGTCGACGGCATAGATACTACGTATGGGCTTGGATGTCTTGAAATGGTACGAGGAAAAGCGAAAAATAATTGGCACGATGAATTTTTAAAACTGCAATGTTTTCGTTTTAAGCCGGGCGTTTCAGTTACTCACATGACATCGTTTGACCTGAAGCATGGATCTGATATATGGGAAAAATTGTGTACAAGAGGTAACTGATAAAAGCCAAATTCATTATGACTTGATTAATATCAGCAAATTGTTAACAAATTACCTTCTATTTGTCTGAAGGACGCTTAGATACTGAAAGTTGCTCCTACCAAATTGCCAAAGGCGAGCTTGGGTGCGCTGTGAATAGTTGCGGCTTAGTTTCGCCGAATACTAGTTTTGAAATGGTATTCTCCTTGGTCTGGGACCAACCGAAGATCCATTTCAAGGGAAAACAGCACGAGTTTACACGGTTAGTTGGGTTCATATCTACTTGACTGTTATTAATTTCTGAATGAGCTCTGTCAACACAGCGTTTTATTTTATCAAATCACTTTGTAGGCGCTACACACGTTACATATCCAGAGAATCTCAGACTAGCGATGACAAAGAATCTACTGCTGCCGTCCAGAACCTTCTAATGTATTCACTCAAAAACTTCTTGGTTTGGGACCAAAGTATTGAAGAGTGGCAAACATCAATTTTGGATAACCGGTAATCAGACTTTTGAGACTACGGTACATTAAGTTTTCAATTTGGAATGTATTGAATATTTCTTTAAACTCTAGGAAACTGCCGGATTGGTTTAAAAGCGCAATCTTCAATGAATTGTACTTTGTTTCTGATGGGGGCACGGTTTGGCTGGAATATGATGGATGTCTTGGAACTGGTCCTGCAAATAAATACTCAGTTATCGAACCAAGAGAAGACCTACGAACAGAATATGGACGTTTTGCATATTTGGAGGGCCATGAGTACAGAATGTACAACACATACGACGTACATTTTTATTCTTCCTTTGCCCTGATTGCAGTAAGTTTGACTAAAATGTTTATGCAAACATTATTTACGGCAAATATAGTTATGGTATAACAAAATGGTTTGGGTGGGGTTATTAGCTTTGGCCGAAACTTCAGCTCAGCCTCCAGTACGATTTTGCTGACACAATTCCATACGAGGATCCGGTGGTACGAACCCATCTCTTTGATGGTCACAGAAATTACAGGAAAGTTAAGGACAGTGTTCCGCACGATTTGGGAGATCCTTGGGAAGATCCTTATGTCAAGTTGAACGCCTACGTTATTCACGACGTCTCCGAATGGAGGTAAGAAGCAATGATAGCAATACAAGCATTCAGGCTTTTTGTTAACCATTGACTCAAATATTACACATTGCCGTTAGTCTTGCAAGATCACATCTGATTATATTATATTTATCTTTATTACAGGGATCTTAACCTAAAGTTTGTTCTACAAGTTTTTCGTGATTTTAAGTTTACGAACGACAAGCAATATTTGAATGACATGCTTCCAAAATGTACAACAGTAATGAAGGTATGTTAAAAGCATGTCATTTAATCATTGATTTAATGCTGCATTGGCTTAACATTTTTAACATTTAGAAAACACTTACCTGGGATGAAGATGGAGATGGTTTGATCGAAAATTCTGGAACAGCAGATCAAACTTATGATTCTTGGGTCATGAGTGGAGTCAGGTAACTCAATTTATTGGCTTAATTCAACAATGAAACTTAATTTGATTCACCTTCCAGTGCCTACTGCGGAGGTTTATGGTTGGCTAGCCTGGTGGCCATGATTGCAATGCTCAAAGAATGTGACGAGAATTCCGGAGACCTCGCTTTGTACCAGGAAATACTCGAAAGAGGAAAGAAAGCATATCAGGACAAATTGTGGACGGGTGAATACTACAAGTTTGATTCCTCTCTAACCACCAAGGGGAAAAGTATAATGTCTGATCAACTGTGTGGGCATTGGATGCTGGCTATGTGTGGAGTTGACGATTCCCATGTCTTCCCAAAAAGTAATGTGAAAAGAGCTCTCAAAACTATTTACGAGAAAAATGTTCAAGGTGTCTGCGGAGGGGAAATGGGGGCAGTAAACGGCATGAATCCTGACGGAACAGTTGACACCTACACAATTCAAAGTGAGGAGACTTGGACCGGAGTTACATATGCTCTAGCTGCCACTATGATAAGCAATGTGAGAAATGTGGATTTTATACTTCGCTTTTGTAGTGTTTATTTTATTGGCGGGATTCTCATTTTTGCTTAGGATATGACACATGAAGGCTTCAAAACTGCCGAAGGGATTTATCGTACGGTGTACGAGAAGATTGGGATGGGATTTGAAACCCCAGAGGCTCTATACCATACGAAGGGATATCGTGCAATTGGTTATATGCGTCCCTTGAGCATTTGGGCTATTCTTCACGCCGTTACGCATTGATGATTCAATTGTTGTGGTATGGATTATATTATGGTTTACTGGTGATGAATTTTAGTCGTAGCATTACATACCAACCCGCTTTGTGATAATTAACTTCTAGTGTCCTCTATTATGTTGTCAGTTGTCGATGAAATATGTTCGCATTTTATTGCTCTGACTCTTAAGATTTGGCTGGAATCTATAATGAAGTTCCCATTCTAATCCAAAAATGCTCCAAAATCTGTTAAATAAACTGTGATCACCGGTGAGAATTCAGTTTAAATCGCTCTGGATTTGCTGCTAATTGTCTTTCACTACACATTCCATTTAAGAGGCAATGCGTACTTCAGAACATAGTGTCTTGCATCGAATGAATTTGAATCATTCATCGAATGACAATTCAAGAATATCAACAATGTCTGGGCTTTTATAAGCTTTACGTTTATTTGCCTTTATATCGCATGCACGCTTTTGGGAGATTACTGTTTTCGAGGCGTTGGATTTTACAAGGAATTGCACTAAGTGTGTGAGTGAAGCTTATCATAGATAAGCTTTTCTTCTTCCTTTGAGTAACTTGTTGTCAAATTGAATCCTGGTCTATCTCCAAATTTCTTTTGCAGGAATTTGATTCCATTTTTAGTGAACTGGAATTAAAAGAAATCATTAGACCCCTTAGCTTCAGATTGTTTTTATTTTTTAATTACCCCAGAAGTAACAAAATTCAAGGTAGTCAAAGTAGGAAATTCTGAGCGAAATGCAATGATTGCCGTCGCATCTGTCACTTTGTAGCTGAGCCCGATAAGTGTTAATGACCTTAATCTTTTTAAACCACACAATTGGAACCCAACCATCTCCTTCGGATTGAAATCAAATGAGTTGCTCTCTTGCAATCTGTCCAATTCTACGTGGTTGATCCCTGTAAATGCGTAATCTGTGACTGGGTACATTCTTGTTTTTATATACAAAATTTCAAGGTTCTTTAGAGTTCCAAAAATGACTTGTAGATCCGCGTCAAAGAACTGGGCTGGGATAATTCTGTGCCCCTGTGAATATATTTATGAAATAAGGTCAGATATCAGTAAAACTATTTAATTTTTATGTACCATGGAGCAAAGGACGTCCTTTCCAGCCGGTTGATCAATATCTTCCAAGTGAAGATGAACCAAATTTGGGAATTTTGAAACAATGATGTCCACGTCAAAACTGACAAAACAAATCGGCAAATTATTCAGCAGTTCAAAATAAGTCACTCTCGGCATAATGTAAGTTGTCTCCGGCAGAATTTCCTGAAGCCTTCGCGTGTTGCAACTTTCCCATTGGATTTTAATCGATGTTAAATATTTGAAAAACTCATTCCAGTTCGGGATATAGTGGTTTCTTGAATCCACCCAATACAAATACCCCAATGTGAGGTCTGCAAGATCCATGAGCAAAGGAATTGAGAAACGTGCAAAACTTCTTATTTGGCTCATAGGACCAGCATACATCTCTCAGGGAAAATTTCTTCAGGTTTGTTTGAGAAGCGAGGAATGCTTGTAACTTTTCCACGTTTGCGCGTAGAAGAGTTTTGTATTTATGGCCATAGTGTGAGAACGATCCCAAGTCCAGCTCAAACTCTTTAAGATTTACAAATGAATTCCCGGACTCAAAAAGTTCACCCAACGCACTCATATGGATTGCACAATTCTGAGTCAGTTCTGACACTGTACAAATGCTAGGAATACGCTCATCGTTTGAAAATCCTCCGAATATGACTTGCAGTTTAGTCAAGGTCTTCCCTGTATTCCTTAAGAGATCATCGAGCTGACAGGAAACTTGCAGGTTATGTTGTGCGGGGAATTCCGGTGGGGCATCACCCAAGACGTCTTTGTTAAGCGCGAGTCGAAATTCTTCAATCTTTGCGCACTCGCTCAGAGCAATCAACTTAATAATTGCATTTGAAAAGTCAATAAACTTGACATCCATGACGAGAGACTTAAGATTCGTTAAACTGGAAGAGTAAGAATCCATGTGCACATGCGAGAATTGTGGAGAATCTTCATAATTGAAGCTGAAATGCTTGGTATCGTCATCCGTATTCAACTGTAAATCGTGTATAAAGAGTGAAAAGTACTTCATCGGCCCACCTTCGGCATCAAAATCCACGATTATGGACAAATATGACAAGGACTTGAAAAGNCGATTATGGACAAATATGACAAGGACTTGAAAAGGGAGAGAATTTCAATCAAATCAAACCAATTCAACAAGCAGTTTCTCAACTCCAATGTTGTCGCGAACGAGGGAAAAATTCGCCCCAACCATAATCTACTTGTACTAGGGGACGCATTTTGTAGGCGGAAATCTTGCCAGTAGATGTTAGTTTTTGGAGCACCAAAGAACGAACTCAAATTTAGTTTTAATCCATCGGATTTGTAGCCTCCATCGTAAACCTAGTCGCGTTTTTTCTGCAAAATCCTGCCAAGTTGAAATATATTTGTTCCATTGTGCACAGACAAGTCTGCAATCCTTCTGTGTATCGTAATTGAGGAATTTAAACACACTACGCCATTCCCCCTTCTGAAATTTAGAATGTGTCAAAACAACACTTATTAGAATTAAATTTCAGTTGATAAGCACTGACTTGTATTCCCAGCACATCCGTTACTGTATGAAGTGTAGCGGTGGTCAGCTGGTTTCTCGCGATGTGCTTTGATTGCTCAGTAAGAGCTTCTAAAGTGTGAGTTGATTTCCACTCAACGGGGATATCCTCAAATTTGATTGAGAGATTGGATTCAGAAATATTGTTGATCCCGACCTGCTTACTGTTGACATCACTTGTAGTGCCTTGCCTCGACTGCAACTTCTTTGTTCCTTTTGTCTTCCTTAAGTTAAATTATATTAAACTTATTGTAAATAAAATGAAAGTTTCTTAGTTACTTTTCAGCTCCAACTCGTGTGACAGCTTTTGAAACCATGAGTTTCTTGCTAGCCATTTTGAGAAATGTTCTGTGTTTGCCTAATAAACTGATGTGGATATTTTTTACACGGATACCAAGGATCCATTTCCGCTTCTAGTTTTCTAACACTAATGGCATGCAACAAACTGTGGGACCGACGTTGCCATGGAATGCTTGCGGAATTTCAAAATTTATTATCAGCAAACACCGTAAAAACTACAAACTGCTCTTTAAACACAAACAGAGAAACTATTTCAATTGGTTTAAGTAAATAAGTCAAAATTGTAAAGTATACAGAATTCCAGTCCAATGAACATTTGGAATCACAGTTTTACATATCCAAATTAGCCAATATACCATCATATTATGGGAAGTTGCAATATATGCCACAAGCCCCTTTTGGGCTATACCAAAACAGATGACGGATTGGACAATCAGCGGAAAGCCAAGGCAAAGTGCGGTAATCCAACATTTTTGGGAGCCAATAAACATGCTGCTGCTAATCCACATTCTAAGGAAGACCGGGTCATTGCCACGAAATGCGGTCATTTATTTCACAACCAGTGTCTACTGCACTACATGTCTACCTTCAAAGGGTATTTTGCACATTTTTGATGTAGGTTTGTTACTATAGTGTAATTGTAATTTACAACAGAGTGACAAGTCAAACATTTGCGGAGTGTCCAACCTGTCAACAAAAAATTGGTTTATCCTCAAGCATTGTCATTAATTTCAATGGGAATAAAGGCCGCACAGATATCACAGAGAAAGACTTGAAAAATGAAGAAGCTAGAAATCGGGAGTTGGAAAGGCAGCTGGAAACCGTTCAGAAAAAGCTTGTTGAAAAAATTGGCGCCATTAACGACGGCTTTCAACTATGTACCAGACTTCAGTAAGTAAAAAAAAAGTTATCAACAGCTTATAAATTCTATATAAAACACTAAAGTTATTAAATTGCGTATCCTTTCAAATTTTTTAGAGCTGAAGAATATAGCATTAAAGAGCAATTGAATCCCGAAAAATCACTTGCTAACGAAGCTAAGGAGTTGCATGATGCAATTACTGCAATGGAGGACGAAAATATAACATTGGCAAAGGCTTATTTGTAAGAGCGGTCAGATTTAGGAAACTGGATTCCCAATATTTGACAAGAAATATTTTTTCATGTTACAGGGATATGCTAATCAATTGGAGCGATGATAAGCTGAAAGCATTAGAACCAATTCCGGTAGAGCTTTGTCCTCACCTTAGCACAATTCGAGATTACCGCTCGTTGCTGAAGCGAATCCTGCAAATTGTCGCTCCAATTCCATTTACAGGGGATAGATTTGGAAAGCTAGGGCGGAATCCACCAAAGGCGGTTTTGGTTAATGATATATTAAACAGAGGTAAGACTAGTTCAATGATTCTTATTTGACATTGAAACATTAAAAGGTTCCAATATATATGGGTTGCACATTCACCACAGTGTCAACAATGAACCAAGAGCTGGAAGACTCAGAACCTGAACCAAAATCGTCGAGCGAATCTGACTTCCTGACGGACGACGCATATTTTGGAGTTTATAATTATTCGGATTCATGTGTGGAATCAGAAAGGTCAAGCACTGGGATATGGAATCTATCTGAGAAAATATCTCCTATAAAGAAATCCCAAGCACCCGCTAAAGCTGCGCTTTCTCTTGGAAGGGCGAATGCGTATCCAGCGCTAACTGAAGCTTCGGAACGCAAATCAGTTCCAGGAGAAATTGTTCTAGATTCAGAAATAAGCACTGAGGGTGTCCATTGTAAGCAGTTACCAAAAACGAAAGAAATTCCTTCATCCACTACTGCTTTACAAATCGAGGGACCAATACAATTTTCAATAAGTACCCGATCGTTTCTATCTGCACGAATTATTGCCCAAGCAAACTCGGAACCCTGTTTCGTCCTTAGACCTACCACAAAGAAATTGTCGAGAATCAAAATTACCAGCTCACGGCAACTTAAATACGCCTATTTTTCTTGAGATGCCAATTCATACGACAAAAGATGTACAAGATATTTCTGATTCAAAAATGTCTACTCCGAGTATACTCTGCTCAATGCCACCCTCACCCAAATCGGTCCCAGCGTCCATTTTTGTTGAATCATTAGCTGAGGAATGCCAGTTCCCTGCATCAAAAATGTGCCCTATTGTGAAAATATCCCCGCCAAATAAATTAGCACCTATTGTGACTCCTCCAGTATCACTGCCAATTCAAACTGCTGCAATCGCAATACCTGTACCAGCTGAACCTTCCATTGTGGAGCCCGTGCTTCAATATATCCCAGCACCACCACATATATTGCCTGGAGTAACTCTTCCAAAACAGGATTCTACGGATTCAATTAGAATACCAACTGCCATTGGATTATTAGAACCTTCGCTGGAGTCAGCACCAAATCCAACACCAATTCCGTCTTTCGAGTCTGCAAGTGTAAAGGATGATGAATTGTTTCTTCCAAAAGCGCCAGCTCCAGGGCCAATCTTTTCTCCAGCTGCAATTCCAGAACCAGAATTTACAAGTCGCGATACATCCAGCGCCCTGGATAATACTTCAGTAGCACCAGGAAAGTTCTTTCCAGTAGAACGTATAACGAATGAATTGTGTTTGCCGGCGGAGCTCAACTTCACGGCCCAAAGTCAACTACCGATTTCAACAAAGTCACATCATGAGAAGCTAAATACTTACATTTCTGATCCAGGGGATCTCAACACTGTTAAAGCCGAATCGCCATCAGGTA
>JAAXYW010002888.1:0-13473 GCA_036851895.1 Orthonychiurus folsomi | reverse complement strand
TATCTTTCATATCTAAGTCTTACTTTTACCATACCCGACAAATTGAGAAAATGCTTCCTTTCACAATAACCCATTTTGTAATTCATTTCAATAAATAAAACTAATTAACCTGCCCGTCTGCACATTAACTAAACTTAAACTATAAAACTATTTAGTTGTAACGAAACCCCAAAAATGTTACGACAGCCACCAGAACTGCAAGTGCGATGCCGATCCAAAGAAAAATAGAGATTGGTACATATGAATCATAATCATCCTCCTGGAAGGGTTTCACTTCACTCAACTCTGGTTCAATACAAAAATTTTGTTGATGACACATGTCTGAAATTTGAGAACAGTGCTCGAGTTCAAATGTATGTTTCAGGGAATTGCGGACAGGACTTGTGATTTCGTCCAAATGGCACCCACGAACAGTATGTAGGGTATCTTTTTTTACTGGCCTCTCAACAAGGGTATTACGAATTCGAGCCAGTGTATCGCGTTTAGCACAACCTAAAACTGTTCCATGAGCAGACACATTGACGTTTGATTCAGTGATGAGAGTCTGCACTCTAAATCGTCCTAAAAGGCAAGTAGCTTCCCCGTCTCCAACTTCTTGGCAAGCTGATGAACTTGGATTAGTTTGTTTCAATCTTTCCCATTCTTCGGTAGCTGCAGGATTAGGGCATTCTGGCAAATCAGTGTTTATGTAATAGAAGTCCGGCAACTGTCGCCGAATAAATTCCTTGGCTGACTGACAAATTGTAAGCTCATTTGTACACTTAAATGCAAGACACTGGTAGCAATGAAGTTGCGAATTCTTGAGTAGGAAAGCTGAAATTCAAATAAAGCAGGGTTAATTATTAAACTCCAAACATAAATATTCTGAAATTAAACATATTCTAGGACAATTAAATATAACTTTTAGATTTGTACCTTCTGGAATAAACCCGAGTATCACAATTATGATGCTGGTTTGCAACAAGATAGGCTTCGGAAACATTTTTCGTTTTTCGAGAGATAAGAGACGCCGGCGTCAGATTAGATGTTACTGCAAAACGCATATGATCAGCACTGGGGCAATAAACTGTCAAGTTCCCACAAGCACATGTATTATTTTTATTGAGCTGAATGCTAGAAGCGACTTATTCTCTTCCAATTAACTGAGTGAATGATCTCTTGCTTTCTGAATTAATTGACCTAGTTAGTGAGTTAACTCAATTTGACCCAGCATGCTCCGCTCTTTTAATCCCAGAAATACATAGCTGCAACTGAAGTGACAGTATAACTAGCCACTCAAAGATCAAAGAAACGTGTCCTCAAAGAAATTGACAAAATAATTTTTGAATGACTTGGAGAGGGTCATGCGAGAGTATGCTGGGATATACAATACTAGGTGCAGCAAGGTGCAATGACTTGCAAAACCCTCTAATCATGATGGTTTTCTTAAGACTTACGATAGTTAGGCAAGATCAAGAATCGACAACGAACATAAATTTACACTTGTGCGAACCTTCCAGAATATATCTCGTAGGAATTAGGAATCCAATTCCGTCCCGTTTTTGCCGTGCTGTCCTCTGTCCTCACTCACATGTTTTGGATACGATAACATGCAATTCAAAATGCAATAACCACTTAGTGGTTAACACAAGGTTTTAGTTTAGTCTAGATTTGCTGGGTAACTGAACTTGAAATTTACATTAACTGAAATCACTGGCATGCGCAATAGTACTACTCCTACTACTACTACTAAACCGTTATGCGGTATATTCTATTCAGCGTGCGATGTAAACTAAAACTTGTACTCAAACTCTCACCAAACTCCCCATAAAATTAAACCCCCACAGACTCACCACATTAACCAATCTTCTTCAGATGCAGAAGATGTAATCCTCACCTCACATGTAATATGGATGGTGAACTAAAACTGTAATCTGCCAGCACACCTCCAGTCGATGGAATAGCAATTCATATACTATTACTATGCAAGCGTGATGCTCTCTTAAACCAAATACACAGTAAAATCTACAATAAATTTATCGGTTCACTGAATGCCGTGCTTCAGGGGCAATTTTTTTTAATTACCTATGATTGTATGATTACTATGTTCGCCGTTATGACGGCGTAGGCGTAGTATTGATTCCCAAGCAAAGCTTGAACTTATAAAACACTATATAAGGTTGAATTTGAATAACAAATTACATCGTTGTCACCCAGTCTTTAAATACTTAAACAATCCACCCTCTCTGCACTCTACTCCCTCGTGTAATAATGTGTTGTGTTGTAGTTCATCTTCATACTACCATACCATATCAGTTCAACAAATGCGGGCTACTCTCGCCTCGGGAAATGAAGTGTAGTGTAGTACATTGCTTCTTTTGACTGAATGTGTAGTGCAACAGGTTCTACTTTCACACTCACAAACCCTTACGACTGACTCCCGGTAAATCAAGTCGGGCACAACGAGTAACGAGGTTTTAGAGTTAGCATGAACGCTCTTTTTTTAATAAATAAAAGGGCAGTTTAATTCCTTGCCTGCAATGACACCAAATTAAAGTCAGCAAAGCAGGAAATTCCAGATTTATTACAGCAGTTAGTCAATATTTGAAACTTCCAACTTGTACCTGAGCACAATTTGATTTTCTGGAAGAGGCCGTGGCGCGGCCGCGGCCGTGCCGTTGTGATAGGAAACTGGCCAGATTTCAGCACAACAATGACTTCATTTTCATTGCATGCGTCTGCAGCTTCGTAATTCCGATTTTTGGTGTAGCCTCAGCGATTACACTCCGACCGGATCTGCCTTCCGAAATGTCGACGTCATTTTTTCATTAGGTGATAACCTGACACAAGCCATGTCTTGTCAAATTTTTAATTAATAAAGTGCCTTTTTCATTATTCTCAAATGTTCTTGTTCTTTTTGAGTTAGCGTTTCACGAGAATTCTACCTGCCCGTGTTCCTCAATTCCATAATTTGTCAAACCCAAGGAAATTTATAGATCTGAAGCAAGGAACGACAATGCATTTTATGTGTTAATTAAAGTGTTATTTGGATAGTTACACATTTTTAAGAAATCTAAAGGTACACATTTTAAAATTGCAAAAGCATTTACTTTTTATACCAGTGTTTTGTCGTTCGCTGTTCATTGGCACGCGCAATCTAATAATTCATTCTAAGGCAAGGCAAGGTTCTACATATTGGTAAGTTAATAATATTAAGGTGGGCGTAACTGAAGAAGGAACTGTGGGGTCTTGTTTCGTGGTATTGACGAACATATAGTCGTAGTAATGCTATGCGCAATGCATACATTCACGACACGATCTGTATTTGTCAAAAATGAGTTTGTGACAGGTTCGCACTTAATTCTGGAAAGCCTAATAATTTATTTCTATTATGCTACGAAATCGACAAGAAAATGCCACCACGAGCTAATTAAAATTAATGACAAACGGAATGTCACCCGTTCACGAATGATTTTCATGCTACTAACTTTGTCATCATCGGTAGCGCTAATACATTTATGCACAAGCGTCAAGCCTCCTTCCTAGCCTGGATCATAAACAAAACTAAGCAATGGTGTTGTGGAACAAGATGCTTAATTTTTAATATGTATGCCAATTTTATTTTTGAGTGCCTTTGTCAACGCATTCTCTCATTCCATTCAGACATCTAAAGAAAGTACATATAGTATAGCACTTGCTTCATTTCTTTCCGAAACTTACTACTGCCCCGTATTCCTACTGCACCACAGAAACCGCGGTATGGAGATGATGTCGAGGCAAACTGGTTACATTACTGAATCCAGATACAAGATTGCTGCCAGACTTATGAATTTGTGTTCGGATTTGAGAGCATCGCCGTATGTCATGGACGAAATTACTGGGAAAGTGAATGTCATAAAATCAAGAAGGGTTGGTTGGCTTTGGAAGGTTATGTCGTATTTAATTTATTTTCGGTTGCTTACTTGTATTGTCCGGCTTTGTCAATTCGGAAGTCTAAACGCACCACTTCTTGAGTGGCTTGTGACATTCTTATTTTCTTTGGTGTATGGAATGGGATCATGTTGTACTTATTTGTCATTGGGCAGCAGTGACAAAATTGCAATATTTTTCAACAAATTCCTGGGATTGAACAAGCGCATGGAAGGTAAGTGCGTTACCACATTTTTGCACAAATCCAGTTGCAAAATCTATAAGTTAATGGGGCTCGTTTGGAATTTCAAGTTAGTATGCTTTTTTATCATCAAATTTTTTTAGAAAACATGCCGGGGCTCAGCAGAAAGATTGATAAAGTTTGGAAGAAGTTTGACATCGCATTATGCCTAATTGCAATAATGCTAACGGCTGACGTACTTTTGATGTCTCTGATGGCTGTAATCAAACCGAATCAAATATTCCAAACAAGCTCAGTTTTGCCAATGAATTTTAGCCAAAGAGGGCATTTTCTGATAGTCATCCCTTTTGCCCTAACGGATATGTACATATTGATTGCAAATTATTGTGCAATGGCAACGCTGACCTACTACGTGTTGGCATATATAATTTGCACACATTGTAGCCTAAATTTTTGCCTGTAAGTTGATTTTTTTATATAGTGTTCCAAAAATGCTATTATTCTGAACGAATTTTTGCATCTCGCAGGAAATCTGGCAATCCATTAAACGCAAAAGTGTCTATGTTTCGAGAATCCCAAATCCTTAACACAATTTTTAATAACCATTTCTCGCGTGAATTTGTCCCAGATTTAAAGTGTTTGGGTGGAGCGGTTTGGATTTTCTCTATATTTATGGTAGTCAAGCTGGATTCTTACATTTCAATTTTTATTTACATTGCCTCGTACATTGGAGTACTTGGAACCACTTTAGTATTTGGAATTTTTTATCCTCTGGCATCCTCGATACTTACTATTTCAAATCTTTTGAAGGAAACTTGGGCCAATGACAGAAATTTGACATTGGAAGACAGGCAAGTTCTAAAAAGCTTGCGTCCTTTCGGCATTCGTGTGGGGAAGCTATACGTTATGTCAAAAACTACGCCCAGTACATATTTTAGAATTTTGTTTGATATTACAATTAATCTTTTGCTCGGATCAGACAGTATGTATGATTTTCAGTAGCTTCAGGTTCAAGGAGAAGCTTTGAAATGTGTCTTTAAAAACAAACTATTTGGTCCAAAAAATTTTAATTCATTTGCTATGCACTTAGGTATTTGCTGGAATCTTTACGTTTCGTTCAGGAATACGTATTCATGGGACATTTACTAATCGTAAGTGTTTCAATTGTGCATAATAAAGGAATATCCGACGAATTGATAACAATAAAAAATACTTTACACAACTGCATAAGCATACCAACCCAACACAGCACAGCACTACTTCACTTATGGACCACGTACATAACAACAGATTCATCTAATTTAGCATATTGTTTGTTTTGAAAAACTTAATTGAATTCATCCTTTCACAGAATTATGCGATATAAAGATCTATTAAAATTACTTGTATTTTTATAACTATAAGCTTACTATATATCAGAAAAGAGAGAACTAATGTTGAAGTGAACTGCAATATATTGGTAGTCGTGTTAGTGCTGTCTTTATCACGAGCGGATGTCTATTATTTGTGTAGTTCTTCGAAGAAATAGCATATCTAAGAATGTAGCTTCGCAATTCGCATCGACAACGACGACGGCATAAACCACCACGGAACACGACCAAACACCACAACACCTGCCAAGCCGCAGAGTCCGAGCTGGTTCCTATTTTTCCAACCCGGTTTAATCATGCATGGCAATTGTTTATTTAAAAAGTTTGTGAATAACCTTTATCATTGTTCAAGTGTTCATGTTCTGTTCTGAAATTTATTAGAGCTTCGCCCAGTTAATATGACCTAGAAATAATTTTGGTAATTTAAATTCAAACTTCCACTTCACTCTTTAATCTGGCATGCACTGCCACCCTTGCTTAATACTCGCATTCTTCATGGAAATGTGGTTTTCCGGCGAACCATTTCCTTCCACGGAAAAATATATCATAAAGCCGCAAGATCATATGTGTGAAATCAAAGCACAGGATTTGCAATACCCACTGTACACGAACTCAGAACCGCATGAAGTTTCCTTTGCAACGCGAACTCGACATGGATAAAACCAGCCAAACTTTATATATGAGGTGTAGTAGTGTAACTTGCATTAATGTTTCGAAATTTACAAAATACTAGTAAATTCAAGTCATCCTTAAATTCCTTTTGTTCTCCTTTGGAGAAGTTGTATTTACACCAGCAAATAATTAATAATTTCCTTCGGATGGAATTTTGATCAAGATGAAGTTTTCTGCCTCAGTTTGGCTGGTGGGGCAAATTATGAGTTGCGCGCGAAAACGAATTCCAAAGCTCTCTACGCCGCGCCGGAGCGGGGAAACGGGCTGATTTTTAAAGACTAGCTTTGTTCCATCTTGGAGGTCGGAAGGTCAAACACCACTTGTCTCCACTATTCACGAAAATTATTTTACTCCCCGCGCCGGAGCGGGGAAACGGGCTGATTTTTAAAGACTAGCTTTGTTCCATCTTGGAGGTCGGAAGGTCAAACACCACTTGTCTCCACTATTCACGAAAATTATTTTACCAGCCAGTATCCATCATAAATCAACACCTTCAAAATGTCGACTCTAGTCAGTGTAGTTGTGATTTTTGCCATCCTGTTAGTGCGTGTGAGTGTTGGTGAAATCGAGGTGCTGACTGACTTTACCGGACGGGTTGTATACGCAATTAACGCTGGTGGTTACCACCATATGGATTCAAACGGAATTTTTTACGAAGCTGACCCTTTAGAAGGATTAGATGGAATTGCTTCAGACTTTGGACAACATCGTTTTCTGACAATTGGACGAGTTGATCCTAACGACGCTATTCTGTATCAAACGGAACGCTACAGTTCGTCAAATTTTGGTTATGACATTCCAGTCCATTATGATGGAGATTACGTGCTTGTCCTTAAATTTGCCGAAGTTTACTTTATGCATCCACGTAGGAAGGTAATCCCTAGTATCGAATGTTTATTTTGCTAGGTGCGGGAGATACTGAAGCACAACACTTATTTTTTCAGGTTTTTGATGTAAAACTAAACCGTAAACACGTCATTGTTCAGCAACTAGACATTTTTATGGAAGTGGGACATGGAAATGCCCACGATGAGATTGTTCCCTTCCGTGTGTCAAATGGTGTCAAACAACTGACCGTTAGTGGTGCTACGTCGGCTATTGTAAATAATAAGATTCGCGTGGATTTCATTAAAGTGAGTGAAGAATTTACACAAGACACCAGTCAGCGGTAATAAAATTATAATTATGTAGAACTAACTAAATCAAACTTTTATTAATCATTAGGGGCCATTGGATAACCCCAAAATAAACGCTATATATCTGTTTAAGGGGACAGTTGAAGGTACAAGATTCCATATCCCATTCCAGCTGTAATGTGAATTAATTAATGCATAATATACTTGGTTGTGGCTTTGTAGAAATTCCAAGACTTGCTCCATTGGCGGATGATCGTGCTCAAGATTTCGACCGCAATAATGCTGGCCAAGATGAATTGGAAATGGAGGATGAGATTTTTGAAAATTTAGAAGAGTATGATGAAGTTGATTCAGATGAAGATCACGCGCAAAAACCGAAACGCAGATATCCTGCACGTCCAGTTTACAGAGGCGATGACCCATACGAGGAAAGTGATGTTTCAAAATATGCAGTGCCTATTGCAGCTAGTCTTATATGTGTTATTTGTTCCTTGGCATTCCGCCGGCTGGTGAAATCGAACTAAGATGGAATGCATTAATTCCACTATAATTTCGTCCTAAATATTTGTGATGATCTGCTTCCCCACACGTAATTGAATATTTGAATGGAAGGGAATACTCTAGGTTATTAAGGCTCTTATAAATAGTTAACCCTTGGATAAATGCAACTCTGAAACTTAGCAAAACAACGAAACGACTAGGTACGAAATATATTATCGAATGAATTATAAAATAAATAGAAAAATAATGCCCCGTGGTTTTATTCACTTTATTTGTGTTCTAATTCTCTAACCAGACCAGACAATCAGCTAAGCTACGAAAATATAGATCTGTCCATGTGTCGAGATTGACACTTATAATTATTATATTATAAGGGTATATATCTCTAACCTCTAAGCATAACAGTTTCCAAGAATCAGCCACAAACTGCCAATTACAGCGCAAGCTATCAAGTAAATTAGTAAAACACTCGCATCTTAAAAAATCTGGTACTTATTGTCTGGAAGTGTACGCAAATCACTGACTTAGACTTACATAAAACAGCGTTTAGATTTAGCCTGGAGAAACAGCTACGCCGTTCATGTAGTTCTCATTTTCAGTACGAGCTTGAACAGGGAAATAATTTGTGAGCCGGCCAAAAGGAATTCGGCAAAAGTTAGCTGCAATTAGAACTCCGAATATAACAAAAACACAAATCAAAATCCCAACGACCGTACCCTTCTCAAATGATCTATCCCCACCAGGAGGCTGGAATGGCCTCACAACACTGTAAGTCGGATTTACACAGAAGTCAAAGTTGCACCAGTCGGAAGCTAGTGTGCAGTGCTCAAATTCCAAACTGTGAATATAGCGGCTTTGTGCTCCGGTTGATGTTTCGATATTGCACGTGCGTCTGCCTTTTTCATCCGATTTTTTGATGAGGTTTCGCGTTGCACAACCCAACATAGTTGCATGAGAAACAATTTTTTTGTGAATTGTCATTCCTTCGAGTTGTCACTCTAATTCGCCCCAAACTACAGGTTGCATCATCACCAGTTAATTTGCACTTGTTTGTGTTCAATTGTTGTTTTCTCCATTTGCCAGAATCGGTAGGATCTGGACAATTGTCCACAGTTTTACGAGCCGAATAAAACTGCCTTAGTTCTTCTATTAAGAATGCTTCGACGGAATTGCATTGCTCGGAATCTCCTGGGCAGTCTACTGATAAGCATTCGTAACAATACAAACTCTCGAGCTCTAAACATATTTTTTGAAGGAAAAAAGCTGAATTAGAAGGTTTGCTAATCTGCTGGTCACATCTTATATGTGGCAATCTCTTACCTCTAAACGATATGACAAGAAACACGATTGTAACGACTAATCTTCTACCTTGTGCCATGGTGAACAAATGATCAAGTCATGCTTTTTGAATTTCTAAGTTTTCAAGTTCAACTGGAATAATAATTCTTTTTGCATAACTCAGCTGCTCAGTCCCTTAATTGACAAACCCGTCCGGATACTAATCTTTAAATCAGCGCAATCTTTTGACTTCAACCTGATTGACTGAGATTAAACTAGCTGAACTGCTACTCAAGTCAAGATAAATTATTCACCGACAACAAATCAGTGACAATATTCTACAATATCAAGTGATTAAGTTCTATTAATGTGATGTTTTAAGTACTCCTTTATATCAGCATTCTGTAACATTAAGACATACAAACAAAGCACACGTAAATTGACTAAGCCGATACATACACTTCAGTAAAATTGGAGGTAGTTCACTGTCAAGACATAAAACATGGTTTCAATTAGAATAACTACCACCACGCAAGGCCGCATCACGAGTGTTGACAGGTGAGAAGTGACGCATGCAAGTTAATTACAAACTGCATTCAGTAGTACATTATTATAAACAAAACGTGGGTAAGTCTACTTGGCTTGGATTATGAAGACATTCCATAGAAAGATCATAACCCTTTGAGACTCAGAAATATATTACATGGTCATTAACTGTCAGTGCGTGTTTAGTAAAATCAAAACTAAAGCATTGAACACATCACCAACCACTAGCGTTCGCGGACATATTCGTTCAGGCTAAATATATCAGTCACAACAAAAATGACATCGAACTAGCTTCAGGCGTTACAAAATAACAATATTTCACAAAATAGATGACAATTTGAAAAGGGGTATAATAATTGGGGTGTACATGCATGGAGTTTGGAGAGTCCAGGTCGAGCTAAAAAATATGTTGTGCTGTGTTTGTGAGTTTATGACTGATGCATACGTAAACATCCAAAATGAGTTTGCCGAACACATGCATACAAGTACATCAAATCCCACTTTGTTGAAAAATGTTTCGAATACGTTAATGTATAAAAACTCATCGCGGCTTCATGAAACCCTATCTGTAAACAACCTATTATTGTATTAAACAAGCTCTACCTCTCTTTTGGCACACAGGCTAAAGTGAGCTGAAGATTTTTCTTAGTTGTCACAATTTTACATGAACTCTTAACTGGTTTGACACAACAAATTGCATTTCAAAGTTTAACGGAGATTGTACGTCCAGAAAATGTCATAATAATAACATTAGCGCTTACACTCGGGATGAGCCGCCGTTGCTCGTGCTGGTAGTCGGCGAGCTAACGCAATTAGAGCTGGCTTCTACTTGGGTTGGAGAATAATTCGTTGACCGATTCAATGGAGATCGGCAAAGGCTAGCTGCAATCACAACTCCAAAAAGTACAACAATGGCACATATAATACCAATAATTGCTCCGTACTCAAATGAGGTATCTTTTGCTTGAGATTCATAAGGTTTGACTACACTTAGCGCTGGCCTGACGCAGAAATCCACTGTGGTACAATATGTCGAAGCTTCAGGGCATGTTTCAATTTCCAAATAATGTTGATAAGCAGATCGCGTTCCATTCACAGTTTGATCATTGCATTTGTTTTCGATTGCGTCCGGTTTGACCGCTTTTAAAAGCTGGAGGGTAGCACAGCCAAGAATTGTAGCATGGGTGACCAATGTCGTCGTTGAATCCTGGACTTGCGTCGTTACCCGAATTCGCCCCAAACTGCAGGTTGCTTCTCGATCATTGGATTCACATTCTGCTGTTTTGACTTCCCTTTTCTGCCACTGGACCACGTCATCAGGTGCTGGGCATACTTCCAAATAGTTTCCAATGTGATACAGTGGTCTTAACTCCTTCGCAATAAAGTCTCGAACGGATTCACAATATTTGGGCTTTTCGTCAAGAGGACAATCCATGGACAAGCATCGATGGCAAAATAAACCCTCCAATTCTAAATGAAATTAAAGGAAACAAATAATGCGTAAACCCAAAGACACGGTAAAGCTTAACTCCATACCTAAATGTCATTTCTGATTAGTTAAATTTGAGAACTTATGCTTATGCATGCCTACAAAAATCTTACCCCCAATTGGAACTGTGACAAAAATGAGGGCGATGGTGATCACATATTGATAAGGTCCAAAGTTCTTCATTTTCTTGTACAGTTGTCAGTCTCAGTCGGAAGTGTTAAATTACAGTATATAAATTAACTAATCTAATTTGAGCAGCAGTTAAGCACTGTTTAATATCAGTCTTGTCTCTGTAATGTACTTCAGTTTAAAAGGCACGTGGTCAGGAGTATTAAATTTCGGGATTCGATTAAATTTTAAATGGCTGGCTGAGGAGCTGAGTTACGAGGAGAATTAAAACCTCTCTTCACGTCGGCCGGCACGATTGATTGGAAGGATTTACCGCTAAAATCCTGAAATCAGAATAAAAATAATGTGTGAGATCTTTTCCTGAAGGGTGAAAAGTATAGAATCGGAACTATTAGTTATGAATACATTTAAATGAAATTAAAATTGGGGGAAAGGAATTGAATGGAATATGACCAAATCCCCAATATTAAATAGTGTTGAAATCGCCGCCCGTTTTGTAAGCCAAATCCCTCATACCCTTATCATGCCGATGCGATGCCGATGCCCAACTGTTGCGCTTGTTGTGGCATGCATAGCAAGCAACATTAATAGGTCACGCTTTTAATTTTATTTATACTGCGTATTTATAAACAATTTCTTTTGCTTTTCATGTCAAGAATTTGCTTTATTTTCCACTTCAAAATAGTGGTAAATATAACGCAGTCGCAGCCTCTACTAGCCGTAAACAATGGATCGCACAAGCAAAATATAATATTTATCACGCCTAGCGCCTGCGCCTGTCAACTATAAGTTTTTAGATGTTATACTTTTTTTGTACGGAAGCTAACATGTGCCGTGTGGATGCAAAGTTTATGGGAGCAACTCATAACACAAAGCTATTAAACTATTTTTGTACTTATTTTGTGTGGCAAATTAAAGCTCTCGGCCCGACACTCATTTAACCCTTCGAATTGTACGTACGTGTTAAAATATGATGACTTGATTTACGCTGAACTTCACTTCACGCTAGTGAGTATCAAACTGTGATGAAACAATTTTGATTTTGCTGCATGCATGTTGAGTAAAGAATGCCTTGAAGAAAGAAAGGAATGTCTGTCAGTAATTTGAGCTGGAGCTGTGCGTAATACAGATTAACTCTTGCTAAAATTTGTTAATTGAGACCTTATTGAGTCACACATATTTTAACAAGACTGACTTAGGTCATAAAATGACGAGTGTCGAGTCTCTTCTTACACATAAAAATACACTCCTTTAATTTTGTACCCACGTTTGCTGGAAAAGTGTTTCAAAGTTGTCATTTTTATACTTACACCAAAGTCAAACTGTAACGGACAGTCTTATCAAAGTTCCCACGAACAAATGCACAATGCAGAAGAAGAATCGCATCTACTTGTAATGCAAGTTGTGAGTGGGAATTGCATTGTAATATGCAAATGTGAATGCTTTGAACAGCCTAGCCTTATCGTAATAGGAAACAGATCCGCATGTGGGATTAATTACTTTCCCAATCTCACAAATATCCAAAGAATTTGTCAGAACAAGCTCGGATAACTTGCATTGCAGCAGACTTCATTTGAGAAGAAGCAGACAAATCCGCACCAGGCGATATTGCTGTGAATCTGTGAAGTGTCTTTGACCATGTGTTCGCAATTGGGCCAAACGGAACACATCATCCAACATGACAGAAGAAAATAAACTTACTTTCCTCGCCGAGTACTGAGCTTTCGAGTCCATTTTTTAAGTAATACGTCAAAACTTTAATTTCAATTGCTGAATGACAGGAATGCTTTGAAAATGAAAAGACTCAATGCTTTAGAAAACGGTCGACCACTACCACATACACTCGAATTCTAAAAGCTGTATGTGATCACTCTAATAACTTACAAACAATACTCAGTTTTCATGTATTCGTTTTAGCAATGACCATGCATGCATACATGTGTTCCATCAACCTGGGAAGTTTTCTGTGCTACTTGCAATTGCAAAGCAAAATTCTTGTTATAACGACGCAGAATATCACTTGCTCCCTCGTCCCTCGATTTGAGCCACATTAGCTATGTACAACAATTCATTTGCCTAATATTACCTGGAATATAAGTCGTTTTAATTTGTACTATGATTTCGACATTTTAAGCAACTGATTGCAAATTATTAAGTCCCTAAAATAGAATGAGAAAATATTTGCATCTCAAATTCATCATTCCCCAAAACTTAAAATATCTTACCTGAAGTAATCTCAGAATCTTTCTGAAGTCGTATTCG
>JAAXYW010002887.1:0-13478 GCA_036851895.1 Orthonychiurus folsomi | reverse complement strand
GCCTGAGAGAATGGGATTATCTTAATATCCAAAATCCAACTTTGCTCTGGCCAACCAAAACTTAACCAACTTAACAGCATTTGCTTTCTGTTTTTAAGTTATTATTTACCTTAGAACTTCACATCCGACTTCACAAATGGGCTGATGTTTCTGGAAATCGTTGGCACTATATGAAATGTGTTGCCTTGAGACATGAATACAGCATTGCAAACTGTTTTAAATATTTAAGTAGAGAAAGGTACCACAAAATCCTTTGCTACGCATTGCATTCGATCGTAATATGGAATATCCAATTCCGCATAGTATTAATAAATAGTTCACAAATAGGAAATAAACGTAAACAGTCAAAATTTACTGTTGACTTGAGAGAATTGTACAGGTTTTGTTTGCTCCGATTAGGACTTTTGGAAATCAAAATTTGACTATGTCGTCGGTGCCAATTCGCAAAAGACCAACATTGAGTGAAATTAAATATATGCAAAAACATGTGACAGAAGAGGTACCCTTTCATTATTTTGACAACTTACATACTGACCCAATTCATGAATGACATGAATCATCTAATAATTTTTTAATGCCATGTAAGACGTTAAACTCCACACGAGAGATGCTTAGATTATTTGACCAAGTAAGAAACCTTATCTGAAACAGAATTTGAAGCATAAAATATTCAAATGGATTCTGTATTTCAGTGTCAAGATGCTGGTGTACAGACACTAAAATCTCTCAAGCATCAAGGAGGTTGCTGTTGAAAAAATAAATTAACAATTAGTTAAATAATTAGTTTGGAACCACAACCCAAGTTTTTTAAATTGTTTACCTAATCAAACTAAGTTCTGGGCCTTGTAAAGTTAAACATTTATTTTAGGTCAACTAAAACACACCGGAAATGACCTAACCGAAATAGATGATGATATTTCAAGGGCCACTACAGACATGACTCAAATCGAAATTGTAGATGGTAGCACAACACGATGGATATGTTTCAATTATTGCTGCAAATGTTGCAAACGGTAAAAAGCCAAAATTTGGAGTTGTTGTACATTTGTGGGACGAATTCGCATCTCTTTGCTTTACATCTCTAACTTTTTCGTATTCCTCAGAAAACGCAAAGTGAAATACACTCCGGCTCCTGTATTATCTGAAGACAGCATTGAAACAAATCAAACAGAAACTACTGAGAAAAACAAACAACTAGAAAAGGCCAAAATGTCTCCGGCTGCCAACGGCAAAATGATACATATGTACGTACACACTTCAATTTCAAAACAGATACTGGTTCTTGTGTGTGACAATATTTTCATACCCATTATCTCGTTTAGAATAACAAATGACGAAACAGAGAGAGAAATAGACCAAAATTTAGTCAGTGTATTCGACACTGTTCTTGGACTGAAGCAGAATGCATTGAAAATTGGAAGCGAAATCAAAGCGCACAATGCTCAATTAGATCAATTAAATAAACAGGTGATAAGAATTTAAACTCACAGACAGCAAACAATTGACAATCAGGCTTAATACTGTTATTAATTTTTGCTCTTTGTAGGCTGAGAAGGACCAAATCAAATTACGTGCTGCTCAAGTTCAGGCGGACAAAGTTTTAGCAAGAACAAAGGAGACGTCTTCGGAATAAAGTCCCTCCTCTGCCTATCGAATAATGGGCACGTAATAACCCGGCCAAGACATTACTTGAAAAGTGCGAAATAATTTCTCTTGACTTAGCAGTATTCTCATCAAATGATTACAAATTTGTTCCTCCAAAATTAATGAAACTCCCCTAGTGTTAAATGCAAACTAACAAGTAATCTTGCCGATATGTCCGGGTTTGTTTGATGAAATATGAAAAGCCATTCTCATGTCAAGAACATTACCAGTGGTGTGGTAATTTTATTATGTTTATCATTCCACAGCACGAAATTTTTGTTTGTTAGATGTGCAGTTACAATTCGAACATGTATAAATAAAATATACGCATGTGCGCTTAGGTAAGTTGCACTCACTGCGCGTTATAATGTTGACCTCCCGCTGACCAAATTAACATCTTTCGTAAAAGCTCCTGGTCGATTTCCGCTACCAGATTGACATTGTGTGGTTTAGCTAATAGTGACGGGTAGTCTACAATCATGAGCCCCCGCGTATGATTCCCGTGCAATTCTACTGTGCAGTAGTGCTGGATGACTTTCACCATCAGCTGTGCAATTTAATAATACAATAATTTTTGAATTGGAAATGAAATATTAAATACATAATCCATCTTAACCTTTTCGTCAATCATTGCGGCTGCTGCTAATTGATCACATGGAATCCATATTTTTTCCTCACGCTCACGAGTCATATCAAAAATTCTACTTTCGATTTTATTGAGAAGAATTGCACTTGGCGTGCCCAAGTCCTTAAACTCGTCTACACGCCAACTCTGAGCGAAGAATGACAAAGTTAGACAAGGTGGGAAAATAAAAATAAGTTTACTCAATTGAAATCAGAATGTGAAGAGCATTCACCAAGCTTTGAGTTCCTTGTCGCAGGCACACTTCCCAAGGAACAATAAAAATTTTAGACTCAGTGAAAGTCGACAGCGTAATATAAGCTGCTTCAGGATCTACACAGAAATTAAATTCTGCCGAAACTGTGGTATTTCCGACTCCTGAAAGTAAAAGCAGCAATAATTATCACACATACGCATGTATGTAGATTCGATAGATATCTGAGATTCTAATTTGATTTACGCAAATTAGCATTAACAAGTTTTTACCTTCTATATTCCCTCCCATTGCATAAATTTCCTTTATACAGTTAACAATTGTTGGGTCGGTCCGCACCGCAATTGCTAGATTAGTCATTGGTCCAAGGGTCAATATGGTGAGATTCCCTGCAAATTGTATCCAAGTTTTAAGAACTAAATCCCTAACATTTAGTTTCAAACAATTTTGTGTACCTTTATATTTATGAGCATAATTTATAATCGCGGCAACACCGTGTTCATTCTCAAGTCTTGGTTCAATCGGATCATAAGCATCCCCAAAGCCATCATTTCCATGAAAAGGCTCCCCTTTATGTTCATGTGGGAAAATTATTGGTTGATTGCATCCCTTGTAGATTGGAATCTAAATTCACCAATTAATTTGTGACGTTGACGTCCACTTTTTAAAATATTGTGTCCTCCAAAAATATCCACTTACATCGCTTGCGTTTAAAGTATCCAAAAGCCGAGTCACATTTATACATACGTTGTCCAATTTTGCATTGCCATTTACACAAACAATTCCTACAACTTTTAATGGAATATTATCATCTTGATGTGCACGAACAGTCATTGCAATTGCCATTGCATCATCAGTCCCACAATCCGTGTCAATTAGAACATGACGCACTTCCTAAAACATCAAATTAAATCCACCAATATAATGTAAAATGACATGCCTTAAAATTGTACTTTGACTTTTACTTACCATTTTCACACTAGCTATAAAAGAATGTGCCGGTCGAAGTACAACTGTGCAGATTCCCGGGCTTGCTAGGAAACAGCCAAGAAAGAGTTATAAATTCGCTGGTAATACGAACAGGGCAACACTTCTAGACACAACGCAATCATGCACGGGGAAATTAAAGCGAGAAGATTAACATGGATAAAATCTAACCCATCACCTTGTGATTAGGGCTAGGGCAGCTGGTTTTTAATATGTTTGGTTAATAAATGCTGAGATGAATTAAATTTATGACATAAGACTGAATAGTGAAGTTATGCAGCTGCTGCAAATGAGTTGACAAGGTCAACCTTCTGTTCGGCTTGCACTAATTCAAATGGCAATGAAAGAACCTCCCTAATGAAATGACTGACAGTTTAATGATCAGATAATTTTTTTATTAAAAACAAATATTTATTAACAAGTAAAAAATTAGGCGCTCAAATGAAGAGTCATATTCTTGGATCGCGCAGCGGCTGGGACGACTGGGGCGGGGGTGGGTGGCAAAGGTGTTGAATTGGCGCCCGTCAAATCAGATTTCCGTGGTCTCAGAGCATTTCGTGAATTTCGGCGAGATGATCCAGGAGTGCCAAAGTTTGGATTCTTTCTTCGAGTTTCGGCCTTCTTTGCTTTTTCTAATTTTAATTCTTCCTCTGTTTTTCTCAAACCCTTCATATTTCGAGTAGGCAATCGACGCAAATCCTGCTTCGGCATGTGAACTCGGCCCAATTTAGAACCGAATGGATCCTTGGAAATGTTCTTCACCTTCTTTACCTAAATGTTTAAATATTCGTCTGTTAAACAAACTGTAAAGCCGCAAGATTTCATTGTAGTAGTGCATTAACTGGCATTTTCATTTCAAATTCAATATTAATTTAGATAAATTCTATTTGACGCCGAATATGGGAATATTCAAACTTGAACTGAAATTATCTCTCGTATTCCATTACCTTCAATTCCTTCGGTTTTTTACAAGCGGACTTGAATAAATCAGCTGAAGCAAGTTTTGATCTTCGAAAGGTCAAATCAACTGATGGACCGATTTCCTCCAAATCCACATACGGAATCTTTTCCCCTGACTTCAATAGAACAATCCGATAACTTCTGACAAAAATTTTGTTTTCAAAACTTGTGAATGAAATGACGTGTTCTAGCCCTTCAAGACGAATGTTCGTGACTTCCTCGCCATGAAAAAAGTCCACAAGTAAATTCTTAATGCGGAAGAAGTCGGAGGATGGAGACAAGAAAGCCTCTCCAGAAAATATAAGACAGGGTTTTGACCCAGTGGCAACTTTTGCATTCTTGAAATCTTGGAGCCCTTTGAAATTTTCAACTCCAAACTCTACCATGTCCAAAACTTGATGGTCATGGGTACGACCTGGATGTATTAAAATGCAATTAGTCAATTATTGGTCTCACTCAGAATAAATCAAGGCGAGTCATTCGCCAAAAAGTTCTTATAAACTTACCCAAAATTATGTTGTTCGGTCTCTTCTTGTTGTGTGATGCAAATCCAAAGAGAGATGCGTCCTGCTTTTTGCAAAGCCCTTCGACTTCATTGGCAGCCTCGAATGGTCTGATATCATTTTTTCGACTAAAGAATACTGCATTAGGCTTCTTCAACTTCACCTGTTGAAATTTCAAACAAGTTTTAAATGCATTTTGATTCACTCAAAATATTTGCTCGTATTATAGTAATTTCTACCCACCAAATCTTTCAAGCATCTAAGGGCAACATCACTGCATTTACTCGCACGAAGAAAGATCCCTTGCTTTGTATTCTCAACCAGTTTTGCTTCTCGTTTTTCTAATGCTCGTTTACCTCGATGAGTCTTCGCTTTCCTAAAAGTAAAAAATATAATTTACTATTAAAATCTCAAAACACAACAAGGAAGCTTATTGGTTGGGTTGTTCGCGACCACTACTTGACTTACACAACTCGCTGAATTACACCCATTTCGATATTTGATAATTTGCTAGTTTTATTCAATGAGACCTACTGTTTTCAACTCCGGAATTTATTATAGTTGGAGCAACTAAACAATTCAGGCAATACAAATCCGCATATCCACGTGCACTTCAATGTTTCCGATCCAATTGCCCCATGGTTTTCCCCTTTGAATCTGCGCGGATAACCTCATTCTCTTCAATGAGTAAGGAACCCCCTTGTGCTTTACATTTTGCAAATTCACTTTTATTCATTAAACGCCGTTTCAATGTTTTCATTTACTTTATTCTAAGCTATAAAGATCGCAGTTATAAACAAATTTTCTGATTTGGTGATCTGAGATGCAAAAGCAGTTTTTCTCTGTCGTACTAGACAGGTTAATACAAACTTGACGAGACGTGTGTCTTTAAACAATTAATTCAGTATGAAACTATAAAACGTTTATAAAATTACTTAATCGGGATCGTACGCCCTGGGTTTATTAATATGGATTCGCATTATTACTGGAAGTGTTGTAGGACACACGTTTAAATTAATTCAGGAGTTTCAAGCATTATCGTCGTTGACTTTGTTATCGACGTCGTCCTCGTCATCCGTCAGTGGTGCATTGTTTCTTTCATCATGGAAAGTAGCAGCAGGTTCAACATCTGGACCTGAGCGATTTGTTTCAACGTTCACGAGAATCTCATCTAATTTAGCAATCAAGTTGGTTAAGGAAGCCTCCATTGTGTCGACTCGACGCTGCATGCTACATGAAATATAATAAATTGTAATTCTGCATGCACTGACTAAATTTGATTAAATTTATAAATTACTCTGCAAACTCTTCTTGGTAAAGATCTGCATCTTTGGTTGCTTCGTAGTCTGACTGATGCACACTAATTCCAACTTGCTTTTTAGAATTATCTACTGCTTTGTCTTTGTCAAGTGCAATTCGCTTTCCTTCTAAATCTGCCAAAACTTGCTGGGTTTCTTCTTCATCAAGGGCACGATCCTGATCCAATTCATAGCGAGCGAGAAACATTTCAATTTCGACATCAGTAAAATGGGCCCTGAACAAATTAATACGTACGAGCTTATTAAAATGCATATGTTAAATTTCCTGAGTTGGAGTTTAAAACAGCACACACGATTTTAGATTATCACGCAGTTCATCATATGTAATTTGGCCATCAGCAGCAGCTAGTTTCACAGCCGTTTCTGCATCAATTTTTGCATTTCTTTTTCCAAATATTCCTCGAATGCTATTGAATCCGGATTTAATATAATCTGCAATCTCAAATTCATTCCTTTGGGCTTGGATTTCGGCTTTGACCTCACTGTATGTGTCGTTTATGATGGCGAGGAACATATTCTAAACAATTAAATATTTTTGTACCTACAAATGCATAATTTAAAACTGAAAAGGTTTTGTCAAAATTTACCAGCAAAACGAAGAAGACAAAGAAGACATAGCCAAGGAAGAAAATAGGTCCAAGAACCCGATTTGCAGCTTCAATTTGGCGAAAGTTAAAATCTCCAAGAATGAGTCGAAGTAAGGTAAAGATTGAATCCTCGAATGTACTGAAATCCCGGACCTGTAAATTTTGATTGATTGACTTAGTTTTCTGCAAAACAATTAACTTGTTCGTCTACTTAACCTGAGATCCAAATAGCAGGTAACCCAGTTGTGCAAATGCGAAGAAAACTATAAAAAACATTATAGCAAATCCCCCGATGTCTTTCGCGCACTAGAATGGAAAATCTTAATTTATTTAGAAAGCAAAACCTAAACATACGGTTTAAACTTAAATTGGACTCACTCTTGATAAAGTGCTGCTGAGTTGGGTCATTGTTTTGTTAAATGAAATGTACTTGAAAACTTTTACCCAGGCAAAAAATACGCAAACAGATGCGGCATAGTTAAATTGAGTTTGCCAATATCCAAGGAATTCAAAATCATGGAATTTGTCCTCTTTTATGGTCAATTGTTCCAAAGTTTCGTCAACCAATATTTGCCGATAAATACTGAAACCGATGCAGAGCCCGGATATCTAAATCCAAGTAAAACGAAATCCAAATTTGGAACTGTAAAGTTTGTTTAATCTAATAGTTAAGTGCTCATACAATTAGTATGGATATGTCAAGCCAAGACCAAATGTCTTTCACATATTCTTTAAATCCCAAATGAATAATTTCCACGATCTCTTGGATTATGTAGTAAACCGTGAAGCAGATGAAGATGATTTCACAGGTGAATATAATGTAACGCTCAAAAAACGTTAGATACGAAATTAAGCGCACAGTTCTCAAACTCCATGATGTGACCAAGCCCCCAGTGGCAGGAAACTCCCAAACTAGTCTACAAATTAAACGAAACTCCAATTAAGTTCTTAACGTACAATTAAGTTATCAACTGCGCTTTACCTCACAACACAAAATAAATTAATATTCGCATTGTAAACTGTGAAATCCAGAAAAACCACTCGGGTCTTGCGCCAAATCCAACCATTTGCTTTTAGGCAATTTACTATTTCACTTGTTGTAAGTTTTGCTCTTCCCAAGATTTGCACGGCACCTGCCCCGCTGTAATGAGCTAATTTTCCCCAATGTGACGAACCACCTAACGCTGTTTCTGTTTCATAATGCAAACTGTAAATAATAATTGTAACAATGAATTAAATATGAAAAAGTTAACTAGGTTATTTAAGTGACCAAATTTTATTCTGTTTACGCAGATTCGGTGCGATTTGGACAAAAGTATTTCTTTGACCAGTCCTCTTCCCAATATCCTTCGTCATTTCCTGTATCTTCATTAGCTTTATCATAAGGCAATGTGCAATTTCGATTCAAATTATGATAGGTATTAGCTACAAGACACTCCGAATGTTTAACGCGTATCTAAGGGAGGAAATTATCAAAATAAGCCTACACAAATGAAGTTGATTTGCTCAATTTTACCTGTCGAAAACGAGCAACACCCATGACTCTATTCTCAAACATAATATCCAATGAATCCTCGTTTTTTGGTTGTTTGTGACCTGAATTAGGAGTGCGAAGCGGCTCCCAATGCAATCCAACTGGTAATACATTTGCGGCAAACTGAAATGCAATGTTTTTAATAACATTTAGCAATTAATTCTCATAAATAATATTTTGTAAATTACAGTCCAAAAATCATTGATGTTTGTGGATGTCCTAAAAGTCTTGATATTTCCAGGAGCAAGTGGCTCGTCAATGAAAAGATCATACATGACTTTCGTGTAGTAGTATGTAGTTGGAGAGGTCATTGAAAAGGTCACTGCAGAAATGACATTTGATATAATGAGAACAATTTTCTAATTGACTTGGGTTTGCTCAAAAACTCACAGAGACATAGTACAGTGAGGTAAACTGCGTAAAAGCATAGCTCTCTTATTGTGTACTGGATGTACGCCTTTCGATCACCTTTGTCAGCCAATTGCCTTGTTGCAAAAATTGCTGGAATTGTGTACAAATGAATACAATGCTTTTTATTCTCATACACGAAATATCAGCTTATTTCAAAACCTGAAAAAAATTTCCCAATGATATTTCCTTTTTTCTTCCCTTCTTTCTTGCTTGCTTTTTTGGGTTGAGTTTTCGGTTGGTCTTGATTTGGCGGCGGTGGTGGCGGGTCTGAAGTTTTTGGATTTGAAACAGAGCCCCGAGTCGAAGAAAGACGCTCATCCCCATCAATATTTCCGCCTGAACCGGCGGCACTGGCAACAGACATTTTTAGCCACAGCCAGAGTACTCCAAATTATTAGTCAAATCCAACACTAATTTATACTAGCAAGTTGCATAATTTTGGGATGAATTGTTTACCATTAAAAACCAACAAAAATGTCAGCATAGAGACAGCCTCGCATTTTCTATTAATGTTGTCCTATTTCCTAAAATTTACAATTTTGCTCTCCAATTAAAAAATAGTCTTCCATCCAAAATGTCTACTATCAGATAATATGACATGACATCGTGCAACTCGTTTGGCAATTTTTTTATTTTCACAACTCAGCGGGAACACATTATCATAATCAATAACTTTTTAAAATTTGAATTCCAGGATTTAAAAATATTGTAACCGATCTTTCACAAGTTGACTGGTCTAATAATTTGAACATGCTCGGAAATATTTATTGTAAAACTAAAAGCAAATAGCAATTTGAATTTCTCCACTCGAATTTACTTAATTAACAATGATTGTGAAGGGGGAGCCAGGAACAGGTATTTCACCATATCTTAAATGCAATTTATAGACACCAGAATTAGATGGCTTGTATTGAACATGGAGAGTGCCGTCCAGATTTTCCTTGAATCCAACTTCAGCTCGTCCCGGTCCTTCCATTGAAGCATTCAACCCACCGGAAACCCCGGAATTCCTTGCGTCTAATAAAAACTGATTTGTGATGAGGGATTTGCCGTGGGTGACTGCGGGGCCTGAGACTTTGATTTTACTTGTTACAGCATCTGCCATATTTCCCGAATCTCCTTGTACATTGAACGCGAAGGGTGAGCCTAATCAAACAAAGAATAAACCTAAGGTAAAATATGACAGTTGTATGTTAATTTTAATTACATCTGCATATATTATAATTCTAACCGGGTATGTCCTTTCCGTAGAATTTGATGTGAATTCGATAAGGTCCTGGGAAAGTTGGTGTGAATGTCACTTCTACAAGTCCACCTGGGAGATGACCGAATGAGAGCTGTGGTGTGGATGGGCCTAAAATTTAAAGAATTTATAAATTAGACACACCATAATTACTATTGTACTTAACTAAGAATATTAGGATTTGGTAAAAATAAATCAACGTACCCTCCAGTCCAAAGTGTAATTCCTTCCTTGTCTTGACCGTTTGGATTAATGACAAATTTTGATGGAAATCCAGCAATGCCTGATATGAGTCCATCTCCATAAGCTTGGATGTAGTTTGCAGATGCCATTTTGAAGGAAAGCTACGCGAATAATTAGAAGTTAGACGTATGAGTGGAAATAGACATTTGATGATGAATTACCTGTCCCTGGTTGCTACGTTCAAGTTCAGAGGTAGAACTAAGAGGAAATCGAAATTAAAAATGCGAGGACGAATCCCTCCTGTATCTCTTAAAAGATTGGGAATCTAAAAATAAATATGAAAGAGAATCTCTTTGGCGTGGATGAAAATTTTGCGGAGGTGGATTTTGGCACATTTCAAAGCACGGGAAGAGATTTCCGTTTGGCAAGAATCTAGAACAAAATGTATGTATTATACAACTCTGAAAGTGTTTACATGCATCCGCGTGTAGTACAGCACCTAATGTAGTGGAACTTTCAGTAATCATTCCAAAATAAACGTTTGAACTATATTCGACTCCTTCCTTGAGAAATGGGAAACGAAGGTGAAGTTCCAACATGTAAAGTGAAGTTAAATCTAAATTTAGTCATGACACACCAGGTGAAAAATATTAGAAATACTGTCACATGTTGCAGTGCGGGGGCAGAAGACCTTTTGTTTTTGTCTTGCATAACTCAGTTTTTGAATTCCATTGTTGCTGTGAAAAGAAAATATTACTGCGTAACTTAATTAAGAAGTGGAAATGAGTTTGCATTAAAATCCAATCTTTGTTGTTTACCCCGCTGCTGGGAATTATTTTGCAAATTTCATGCCCGCGCGAATCTCAATCCGTTAATTAACACATTTCTCCTTGATTAGATCAACTGGTGATTTAATTACACCAATGGCGCCTCGGCGCGACGGGTTGAGCCTAACTTTAAGATTGGAATTCCTTGCCAATTTGTTCTAATTATTGCGGAAGCCAAAATGATACTTTGTGTATTATGCTATGCGTTTCCTTTATTCGTACCCAAGACATGCGGTAATTAAAAGTATTTATTTGACTTGGCATTTGTCATGTTTGTCGATTCGGAAACAAGAAAATTATGTTAACACATATATTTCATTTAAATAGTTTTGTCGCTCTTGTTTTATTATGCGTGTAGCGTGCACTGCACCGCACCGCTGCATGCACTTTTAAACTAAACGTTACACATTTGCGTACTTTCGTTCCACTTGAATGTAATTTTTCACTCAATCCACAACAGTGCAGTCCAAGTAAAGTTTTCTGACGGAAGTTTTAATACCACCACCAAGACTTGCAAAAAAAAACAAAGACAGTGACTCTGTTCATACTCAATTTTGAGTTTGACCTAGATAACAATGACTCGGAGCAATTGCAATTGCAAGTGAATTTTGTGCTTAACATATTTGATTGTATGACTAACTATTTTAGACAAAACAGTTGCAGTTTAGTCGATTGATCCCAATTGCAACTAACAACGGCACAATAAGGATTTAGCCGCAAATAATAATATGTACATATAAGCCGACCCACCACCCGCTCAAGCTTCAAGTCAATTAGTAAAAACTGAGCGGAACCCTTTCAATTTTCACTTTTCCCATATTCATTCCGTCCCCATGCATTAACATTACATCATTTGGATATTGAAGGCAGTCGGACGGATGTGAAGGAATGTGTAGAAAACCACGTAAAAAATAAACTTGGAAACTTGAGAAGAAAAGTAAAAGGGGAATTGGGGCATTGGCTAATGTTGTACGTACGTATGCGTATGTACGGACTGGGACCAGCGGCTGACCTTTGAGTGGAAACGTTGTCTAAAATAATGGTTCGTGCACTCTGTGGACTTGGCGTAAATTAATTTATCCAAGCTAATCTCAAATTACTGCGTTGAGCGTTTGTTAAGTGTACGGAGCACGTTCTGCAATGCAATTCCGTAGTCCGATGCAAAAATGCAGGGCAAGTAAAGGGGGATATAAGTGTATGTTTATAATTCTTAATTGAATGGGATCGCGGCGAGTTTTAAGTTTAGGCTGTTGTGGTATGTGGTGACAGGACCCATTATTGAATAATACAGGATTTTGGTTGAAGGAGGAAAATGGTAGTGCACTAACTATGGACGGCACTTGCATTGCATATCCAAGCGATTGTATAACCTTTGGTTTACTAAAAGAAATAGGGGCTAACAAAAGTGAATGGCTATAAAAGGATAAAACATTTCCTTAAATCTCATTCATTCCATTCATTAGTCAGTTTAGTCGGCAAACCTTTGTTTTTTTGGAACCACAACTTGATCGTCATGTACAAATTCGTAAGTTTGATTATTTAGAGCTAAATTACACTAGTAGTTATCTCAAGGTGCAGTAAACCGAGCTAAATAGTGATCGCTCAACCCACAACTAAACACAAAAACGTGCTAGCAGAAATTTAAAAATTTTGAAGTTAAAAAAAATTATTTTGCATTCTCCTTTTCTAATGAAATTAATAGTAGCATGCTGTGAACTTAAATTGTTATTATTTCTACGAAGAATTTGTTACACAACATTTTGCGAACCAAAATTTGAATTGAATTCTTTCAAATACAGCTGAGAAGCAATATCATTGTTTTCATGGTTCGATTAATTTGAGAAAATCAGAGCTTTGACCAATCAACCTTAATCCATTGTTCCGCAGATTTTGCTCGCTGCTTTGTTCGCCGTGGCCTACGCCGGAGGGTACGGAGGTGGCCATGGAGGTGGTTATGGCAATTACCAATTGGGGTATGGGTTCGGCGCAGGCGGTTATGGTGGCCACGGAGGCTACGGTCACGGAGGTCACGGTGGGTATGGTCACCATCAAGGAGGTCATGCTAAGGTCCAAGTCCACCAAACCCCATACAACTACCAATATGGCGTAAGTGGTTTACTTGTCACACACGAGTGACCCCATCCATTCAATCAATTCATCCAAGCGATTCAATTTTTAAGAAATCTTAATAATACTTAGCGTTGCATAAAGATAATTACCCAAGTTAATTTATTAAGTTCAACTGACTCTAGCTTTTGTTTATATATCCACCCAATTTAGCTGAACGAGCAAGGACCTGGTTATAACAAATACGTCCACCAAGGAGCTTCCTTCCACGGACATGTTCCAGTCGTTGTTGGCGGATATGGTCATGGCGGTGGTTATGGAGGAGGACATGGAGGATATTAAGGATATAATTTATTAATTATTTTGTAAGTGAAGGA
>JAAXYW010002886.1:0-13487 GCA_036851895.1 Orthonychiurus folsomi | reverse complement strand
AGAATAAAGCCCTTTCGATTTTCATTAATCTATGTGAAGTGTTTAATTTGGAAGAAATCGGGCAAGTGGCACAAGATATTTTGCATACTGCTTCTTACTTTATGGACGGAAGAGTTTCACGGACACCATTTTACGATTTTCACTGCAGAAGTGTGACCGATCGAATTATGCTGATTTTAAAGAAACGGTTAGCTGTTCGGGGCACTGGCCTATTCATTCAGGTACACCCGGTAGTGAGTAGTTGGATAAATGCCTTCCACCCAGACGATTTGCTACGCAAAGAATCACTCAAGAACTGCTTCCGGATTATTAGCGCCTATCCCTTTTTTGATATAGACTCACTCACGAAGGTTTGGGAACATGCACTAAAATATGAGGAAATTGCGCACCGATTTGCAATTTTCGGCGCGCTTGTATGTGAGCATGCATGAGCTTGGGAAACCAATAGGTTTGGTTTAAAATACTTCAAAATTTTGAACAAAACGTTGCGAGTTCTTGGGAGATCCATGAGCTGCCGGTACAGTGAAATTTTTGAGTTAATTTACAAGGCATTTCGGCGAATGGAAATCATCACTAAATCAGATAATGAACTTCTTCTGGGGTTACCAACTATCCTCACCAACGAAGTTTTGAAAGAATTCCTGACTCTAGTGACACACCTATGTGTGGTGATCACTGCCTCCGACTCAAACGGTCTGGATCTGAAAACTCATATTAAAATCCGACTTCGCACTATATTTATATTTGGCAAGAAACATTCAAACACATTTAATTTGTATTCAAAAATAGTATCTTGTCTATATGATTTATTTATATTTAAATCGAATGGAGCTTATTCCATTTTACTTCAAGATATTTTGGACTATTGCCTGCCTCAGTTAAGCGAGGAGCATTCAGCCGTTTTCCAGGCCAGAGGGAAAAAGTGCGTCGAAATAACTAAGTCTGGAGTGATTGAGAGCCCAAACGAATTGAAGAATTATACTCAACAACCTTACGAAAATTCAATACCTCGTGAGAATGAAAGTATTTTGGGGTTGATGAACAATTTGATGGAAACACTGGTATACACAGGACCAACATATGAAGCCTTTAAATTTTGCAAAAACGCATACGAAATTGGGATGAAAGGAAAATGGCGCGACTTGAATGAAACTGCTTTAACAACATTGTTCAATGTGTGACTCTTCATGGAAACAAAATTTTGATGAACTACACGAGGCAATGACATTGTTCCTCGAGGATTCTCAGCAACCTCCAAATGGAGAGAATTCAAAAGCTACGAAATTTATAAATGGATCGGGGAGCCAAGCTAATATTAACAGATATGTAAGCTAAATTTTACAGTTAAAGCAAAAATAGAGCCAAACTTTTCTATTTAATTTACAGGATATATGCGTCCTCGCAGTAAAATTACTACAAACTAGTGGAAAAATTTCCATTAAAGTGGTAGGATTGAAAATTCTGCGTTTTTTTATTCCAAAAAATTCTACCCAAGAAAGGAAAGCTTTGGGTGACTTGAACATTTTTAATATACATCAAAACTAATTTTGTTGGCTGCTGGTGATTTTCAAAAATTTGATACATTATTATACTTACAGTAATGGAAACAGGTGCTTTTCCATGTCAGTGACGAATTGCAAACTTCGATTTACTCTAAACATGATTACCTCCACGCTATTCTGAACGACCTTACCGATGGGTGTCCACCATATTCTGTTAAGTTCGTTGAAGCAGATGGAATTTCTATTTTGTTAACGTTGAATGGTGAAGCGTCCAATGAACAAGATTTGCTCAGTAAGTAGCATTGTATGACAGTGTAATATCAAAATTATCAGCAAATGTGCAACGTGATTTCTTAGTGAAATGATAAGTTAATTTTTTTATCTATCTAACTATTTTCTAGTTGTGATTGCAAACACTACTGAATGTCCAGAGCTGAGACCAATACTTCGAGAAAATGTAACTTTGATTCCTAGATTGTATTCGTTTCTGATTGATAACGACAGTAGTACATATATTCGCCAAAACTGTTGCAGAATATTTTGTCTTCTACTGTCCGACGAAGTGTCATGGGTATATCACAACGAGTTGAAACAACAAGTGGCTGTCCTTATGGAGTACAATATTCCAGATTGGGAATTTTTTCCCGAGCACATTGATCATACCAAGTAACAGACTAATGTGTGAATTCAAATTAAAGTATAAATCTTTTAAACCTGTATTTTATAATTGAACAGTTCCTTTTCATCATATTGAAGTCTCCTGAACAACCAACATTCGAGCGTATGTGTATTGTTTGGTGCCTGGCAATTGGCCAATTTAGTAACTTGCTCAGGTGCGACATTGTTCACTAGTCTAGTGCAAGTACAGCTTTATTATAATCTTAATACTTTTCTAGGAGAAAAATACTGGCATCTAATCACCAGGGAAAATTTTCTACTACTACGATCGCTAAAAAGTGAGTCATCGGTTTCTCAATATATTGGCCTGATTTTGAATCGAAAAGTGAGGTTTGACATTGAAAATGCTAAACCAACAACCAACCACACTTCCGAACCAGTGTAATCATATTAGTTGGACATACCGGAATACAAGCCCCAATTTTACAACTGGGGATTGAACCGTGGAGACATTGGGATAACGGTTTTATTATCTTTTTATGGGCCGGAACTATAAATAAATTAGTAAGCATCAGCGTCTATTAATATAATTCCAAAATACCGTGATTTTAATTGCGAGGATGTGTTTTAAAATGTCCGAACCTAATTAAAAATGGATTCTCACGGTTTTTGGGAAAAATTTATTGATAAATTATGCCCTATCCAACATCACATTATTTTTCTAGAATTTAATAGTGTAGCTTTAAAACAGATATTAACCAGCCTACCCTCATGTGCATAAGTGTGCAATGATTTCTAAATTAGTATTAGATGCAATTCAGTTTATGGTGAAGGTAAATTGCATGCGTCACACGAGTTCTTGAATAGGTAGACATTAAAGCATTTAGCATATCAACTTGAAACAAGTTCAGTACTCATTGCAGTTGCAGTTTGACTTGCGCATGTACAATTTCACATGTATTTCGTTTCTTACCATTTGTGCACAATAATGAAATTATGCAAATTCTGCATTGCAATGTAGAATTGACCATGCATTACCACATTGAAGTAGTATTGTTAACAATAATATTGCGCTTTATATATACATATATACATGTATATAAAGCTTTATAAATGTTTAAAAAGTATTCTAAGGAAAAATAAATTACACGTATAAATTTGTGGAGAAGTACTTTTTCTTATTATAAAAGCATTCCTATTTGTTACCCCTGCATCCCTTAGCCAAATTTATATATGTATGTTATGTCTTCTCCCATTAACCGAAGAAGTGATTGAATGAGGTCAAGGCTACGTCCCCGAACATCTCTGCACCTGCTATGCTATTACATTTCATAACACATAAGCATACAAAGAAACATGCTGTAGCATTATTGCCAGTGCCAGTGCCCGCACTCGCACTGCATGGTTTTTGTTTCCAATCTTCCGCCTGCCGCATGCCGCGGCGCCGTGACCACCGTGAATCCAATCTTGAATTATAATCTCTTGAATAACTCAATTAACAATTGAGGGTAAGTCGCAATTAAGTTTCAATAAAACAAAAGAGGGAATGAGTGTTTGTTTTTTAAACTTGCATTGGCAATGGCATTGAAACTTTGTTTTATCTGATTCACACAATGACTTGTGTCTATATGTGTGGGAAATCAATTGCCGTGTCTTCCATTTCGTTGGTTTAAAAAAATCCGGAAATTCCAGAACTGCGGAGTCAAAGTCAAAACTCAAAAGCGAACACAAATGCCAAAATTTACCTTGACCATGGGGGCATTCATATAAAAGAAACCACTTAACCACTTAGGATTTAGGATTACAAAACTCCAAACTATTACGTTACTTACTACAATAAAGACAACGACAGCTAACTGGGTCTTGCTTAATTTCTCACACCTGAAACATTAGCGACGCAGCGCGCTGCGTGCTAAATGCCCAAACAAAACGCCCCATGCAAAATTCTTGTTATTATTAACCGTCGTCCACTTAAAGTGCAGCGTACAGTGCCATAAATATCGTCTACGTTTTTTCAAGATTTGCAAAATGAAATTGACATTTTTATTACGTACAAATATACATCTGTGCCTTTGGATTACCGTTTTTGTTTTTGTGACTGTGGCGCAGGCGCAGTTGCGCCGAAATCAATTTAAAAGTACACATCCACCTGTGATGACACTGACGGATTTGAAAAAAGTTCTCACCGCGTCTAATTATAACCCGGTCTCACATTTGACTACGGTAAATAAGTACTATTATTTTATTTGGCTGAAATAGTGTAATGAAAACTTATGTGACCTTTGACCTTTGTCTTTAGCCGCAAATAATTAAACATTACGGGTACCCGGCAGAGTCTCACAAAGTGGTAACGGCGGATGGATACATTTTGACAATGCATCGGATTCCCAGAGGAAAGGATGATCGGAGTGTGAAAAAAAGGCCGGTCGTGTACTTGCAGCATGGACTATTTGCCTCTTCATTTGAATGGATGATGAACATTCAGAAGAATTTACTACGCAAGTTTTGAATACATTTTCTAATACGTTACACAACACAATAGTGCGGACGCGTTTTGCTTAAACCGAGGCGGTGCGGACCCACAATGTGCGCTAATTTATTAAACTCACATCTTACATTCATTTTTTCAAATAGCAATTGCGAAACAGAACCAAAATACTTCATACCATACCCACAGATCTGGTAAAGTGTTTTATTTTAGCTCCGTTTTCCCCATTACACTATAACCGTAATTTCTTTTCACTAGAAACGTTAGCGCAGCGCTCAAATCCTGCATTAAAATAAAATATCCGAGCAGGTTGCCCAAAATTAATGTAATTTGTAACGATCCTACCATTATTTCTTAATTATATCCTCGCATATACACACGACTTGCCATTACCCATTAAAAAAGTATTAAAAAAGCAAAAGTTTTGTTCCCGCACCGGGAATCGAACCCGGGCCGCCTCGGTGAAAGCGAAGAATCCTAACCACTAGACCATGCGGGACTCTATGAAGAGAGTCCCATGGAAATGACTATTACCCTGCTCGCTCCATGCCTCGCTGTGTATTCCATGCCTGCTTGCCTGTTCCATACTCCTAGCGCAGCGCACGCACCGCAAATGCATTGCACTGCATGCAGAATGTATGGCAATGCCAATGCCATTTCATGCATGGGATTCGTTACATTGCATTCCCATAAGCTACGCACGCGATAGTCCACAACCGCTTAATTTGCACACGACACGACGACATGACACGAGTGCGAATGTGTGCCTCATCTTGCTAAATTTTAATCTGAATTGATACTGTGATTCCAGCCCTCAAATTGGCGGATGCAGGCTACGACGTGTGGTTTGGGAATGCACGTGGGAATGCGTACTCACGTGAACACATCAACAAATCCATCACGACTCGGAGTGCACAATTTTGGGAATTCAGGTAAACGGATATATTTAACTAAAATACGTACGTTTAGCTGTGATTGAAATGTAAATACAATGTTTAGGTTTTTGTTAGTGATTTTAAATTGCTCCTCATGTTGATTGTACTTGCAGCATGAATGAAATGGGGAAATACGACATCCCTGCAGAAATAGACTACGTCCTTCGAACAACCGGTGAATCAAAATTAACCTACATCGGATTTTCAATGGGTACGTCCATGTTTTGGATCATGATGTCACATCATCCCGAGTACAATGCAAAGGTCAAGCTGATGACTGCTCTTGCCCCCGTCGTTTACATTAATAATATGTTGGGGGCTCCGCGCTTTCTCACGTTTCTGGAGTCTGTACCCGCAATTAAGGTAAAGGAGCAATATTTACATTACAATTCACAATGGGATGAATTGGAGTTGGGTTGTAATGTTAATTTAAGTAGTTAAGTATTTAATCGTGGTCGTGGTTGTTTTGTCATTTAAACAGAATTTTATTCAAACGCTTTTGAACGGACAATTTCTTCCACCGTGGATCACCAAACTATACAATCACCTTGCCGCGAAATTATGTTCAAATCTCATCATCGCGGAAACATTTTGTGCAAATATTAATTTCCTGTATGCTGGATGGGACCTACCGCAAGTCATATGGGTAATACTGCACTTATAGTTATTATATGCATTTTTAGTATAGTAAATTAAGCAATTTAGCCAAATACTGAACTATTTAGTGCGGCAAATACATATATAGGTATATGCATTGTATTTATTTTAGAAAACACTCCCAGTTTTTAATGCTCATACCCCATCCCCAACCTCAGTCCGGACAATTATGCACATTCTACAATTCATCAAAAGAGGGATTTTTCGGTCATATGATTTTGGAATCGCCGGTAACATGAGGAACTATGGGCAACTCACCCCTCCACTCTACTCCCTCAAAAATACCAAAGTCCCCGTGGCTCTCCTGTATGGACCGAATGATGGGGTTGTGAATCCGATCGTAAGTCTAACACACTAATATTGTTAGAAATGTGCTAATTTGCTAATTACTAATTACATTCTATTTCTATTATTGACTTTTGCAAGGACGTGAAACGACTATCAATGGAGTTACCAAACGTTGTCCTGAACAGCCCAATTAATTTCACGTATTGGAACCATTTTGATTATCACCTCGGCCAGGACGCGGACATTCTAGTCAATCAACGTATATTAAAATTGTTACCAATGTATCCATAATAGTATTATAGTAGTAGGCCAATTATAATTTGTCATACATTATAGTAGCCCATATAGTATTGTTATACAGTATTATGCCAGTTATCTGTGATAATCAACGTTAAAGTTAAAGAGTGTTTAAATACAGTTGTATTCTTTTGTTATATACGTACGTATTACATTTGCATGGTTTTCTCAAATTTCTTAGGTTGCATTATAATTTGCAATTACAAGACCAGAAATGACCAGAAAAATACTACAAATCCCCATTTTAGTCTTAGGGGCAGAGCTACCATAATTATCCGTGTATTGAAGCCCAAGCCCTGCCTTAATATTACTCGTCACAGCATCCTTTAGTACAATAGGCGACTTTGTGAACGTGGCCCTACACTCTAAGGCCAAGGCGCCATCTTTAAATACATTCATATCCAAATGTATACTGAGCATTGTCCTTGTGTTGAAGAACTGGATCCCATCCCCGGTCTTCCCACTCTCTATGGTTTCGGAAGCTATGCAGTTGCACAGTTCGGACTCAATCTGAAATTTAAATTAATTTGCGATGTGGCACACAGAATGCAGAATTTAATGTATGCCAAATATTTACCTCTTTGTCATTCAGAAACCACGTAAGCTGGGCCTGCGGCGAGCTCTTCTTCACGGTGCAGTTGGCCGTGAAATTGTCCCCAATGTTATACCATGGGAAAACCCCTGAGATTTTTGGCCCTTTGTGCGGGAGTACTGCATATTTTNCTGGAACCATTTTGAACAATAGTAGCCCCGGGCTTCTATTCGGTCATATACGGTAATACTATGAGAAATATTGAAAATTGTTCAAAATGATCAATAAGATTTCAAAAGTAAGGCTTGTTTTAAAAATAAATAAAAATTAGGATATATAAATTTACCCATGACTCCCATGAACTTTTCCTTGGCAACTGTCTTGAAGGAGGGTGCATCTGCTGAGATTTCGCATCGGTAATCACCTTTGCTTCCAATCGTGATTGGCTCAAGGTGGACCTGATGTAGACTCGATCTATTTGCCTAAATCACAGACCATTGGTCAAATTCACTACATATTGGTGATCTATTTCACTAAATTACATTACAAGCTCACATTGACGGATATCCCGAACACAGGAAATACGGTAATTGTCGCAGATGCATTAGGTCCTTGCGCATGAGCACTCGGATTAAATCGAAAAAACTCGTGACCGTCTTTGTACCACTTGAGTGCGTACAAAGTATCATTTCCGAGTGCAAAAGAACATTCCAAGACGGCTGGACGATGAAGGACTCCAAAATGAGGGACACTCATTCCCACGAGTTCCAGGCCTGCCACCCCGCTATCTGCAAATCAAATCCGTCATTATTTTGAGCATATTCATAAGCCTAATGCCTATATGCATTTAATGAACCCATTTGCACCGCCAATGACCTATGACCTGAATGCCTAACCCTTGATAATCAACCATTAGAAACATTTTTAGAACAACCTTGTTATGGGAATTTCCCTCAAGGGAAATAAGCATGGCCAAACAGTACAGCTAATAGTATGCAGTATGCAGTAAAGGTTATGCGCTAACATTCCTCCAGCCTAACGTACAAAGTAAGCTACGTCTACGTATTTTTACGACCGTTCGTCCTAGGATGAATTGAGAAGATAGTGAATAATCTCCAGACTCCTGGAATCGGAAATGATACATTTTGGGGGAGGAATCAGCCATACCATGACATGAGTCATTCGGACAGCAAAGTTTGTCTGGGAAAGTGCCACTTCATGTACGTGCGTACGTATGCAGTTTGCAGTGGAAGTGGGTAATTTCCGATGATTTTGAGTTATCCGGGTGCGGGTTGTCTGTAGTCTCTTACGTTTTGCGTATATACGCATCAGAGGGTTGCTGGATTTGTGGATTCTGGACTCTGGAGTACTCACCCTACTGTCTGGCCTGGAGGCTACATTTTAATCAAGTTAGAAAAACATTTTCTGAAGCAAGCATCCATCGCATGACTCATCCAAGCAAATATTGGATTTTCTCAACTTTCCCCAGGCCTCTTATTGCGTAGTACTTGCATTAATTCCATAAATGGCAATTACGTACGTGCGTACGTACCGTACTACTTCAGACAATCAACTCCATTAATTTTAATTGATTTTAATTTTAATTCACAATTTGAAGCTTTGGTTTCCCACGCCTTGCATTCAAGGCACAGAAGCGTGTATGTATGTGGCTTCAAGGGGCATATGGCCAAATGAACCCGAAATCGGAAGAATAGGATGCTAATCGAAGGCAGGGGAGGATGGGGTCCCTTCGGTCCCTTAATGGCCAAGTGGACAACAATGGATGGAGGGCAAGGTGCATGGAGTGCGGCACTCCACAGCATCTGTGCATTTTGTGCAGCAATGGAACGGTGCGGTTACGGTATTCGGTATTCCCGGGGATTCGCAATCATTAGGCAGAACAATGACATGGGAAACCGAAGGGGTGGATGTGGATGATACCCGGGTTGGATGATTTTTGTTCAGTTTTGAATGGGGAAATAACAATAGAGGGAAAACACGTGAATCATGCATGCAGAATAACAAATATGTACGATTTGGATGGGGTCAGCAGCTTAAGAAGCGATCCATATGCTGAGTATGCATGGTGATAATTGCGAATATCGTTTGGGAATTATTATTGTTTGACGCAAATAGGAATAATGCAAAATTGAATAGTCGTAAATTAAAATGATTGAAAATTTACCAAACGTTTGGAGTTTCAATTAAAAAAAACAGTTATTAAGTTTTTACCACCCACTTGGCCTTCAAATGAAAAACCCCATAAAAAATAAGAGGAACCACTAACGGACTTGTTAAATAGTAATTGCAATGGCGTGGATATGGCGAGCAAATGAAATGAGCAGTATTTGCCACATGCAAAGTGCCACTATGTTAAATATTGAAATATAATGTCTTTTCTTTACCTGGTAAACCAAAAATAAATAATATCCATGGAATACAGTAGGAATAACTCATTTTAATCCAACAGGCCAAAAACACACATAAACCGTGACCTTCAATTTACATGGCAAAACACAATTTATGATCTCTTAATATTGAAAACTTTAATTATTTTCAGGATATAAAAGCATTTACTTTCACCTAACAATGTAAACTCACGTATGTGCAATGTAATGCGTGCGATTCGGTTGAGATCAGAAAGCAAACTGAACACATACTGAACCGAATCTGATCCATCCCCAAATTTTATTTTGTGTCATGTCACAATTTGGAGGGAGCCCGGGTTGATTGCCGGGATTTTACGGAGATTCATGCTCCCGGTGGATTTGTCCCCATCCCCGCTGTGGCTGTATGTATAAAATGGAGTGACAATAGCCGTGCCCACCCCAACCGAATCCAATCTCACATCATCATCTTCCCATACGATTTCACCACATGGAAGACACAATCCACACTACACTAGTGTGTGCGTACAAATTTGAGCACACAATATTCAAATTTCCAAAATAGAAATCTTCTAAAATTTAAAATCTACACTTTTGAACCCAAAGCCTATTAACATTACTTTATTAATTATAATTAACTTCATTTGGTCATACTATATTTAAATTAGCTGAAGAGCAGCAGACATTTGCTAGTTTTTATTTCTGTGTGTTACGATTTTGAGCAGGGGTGTATGTAATGCATGTGCCATGGCCATGTGCGTACGTAAACGCACTACGTCATATGCGCGTACGTTACGCACAGCAGGATACCCGGGATACTCTTATCTCCCGGCAGCCGGAGCCGAGAGAACCCGGGTCCAACCCAACCAATTTGGGTTTGATACAGAAAAACTCATCATAAAAGCCCTTGTCACAATCCCCGAGGGTAATCAAAAAGACAGACGAAATATTATTCTCATCCCCCTGCCCTGCCCCTTGGTGGGTATCTTCCCCTTAACATTTACCCGACGCACAACGCAAAGCAGCGGCAAAGATTGAATGGCTAAATCCGATAAGCGTATTACGATTACACACGGTCTTGCGTACGTACGTCCTCTACGTACGCCGGTAGTATTGGAGGGCCTATCATCCAATTCATGGATTACGGATCGGGAATTAACTCCCACCTCCATTCCACTCCACATCTGATGTTTTGATTCAAAAGATCAGATGTGACTTAAGATAATGTTGATGATATAGTTGATACGACTTTTGTATATTACCTATGTATACTTCTACTTCTTGAGTTGGTTTAAAAGCAAAAAAGCAATTCGTGTCGGAACGAAGACCGATTCTTCCAAATTCTTCCATATTCATGAAGTAAATATTATTCTGCATCATTTGAATAATTAAAGCCTTCACAATAAGAAGAAGGACAGGTTTAATATAATGGGCACATACTTTTTTGGCGAAGTAGACGCTAATAAAGAATACTCTTGTTGAAAAGCCCCTAGCAACTGCAAGTCTAAAACAACAAACATGTAAATACTTAATTAAATTGTTTAACTTTTCAGAGCAAACATATTTATAAATACTGGAGGAAGGATTTGCATGCCTCAAGATATGATGTAGTTGTAGTATTTGTGAGAATTCAATTTTAATATTTGAACAGCATGCCGGCCACATTTATGGTTCTTTCGTATAATCTATTAATTTGAAGAGATTGTTTTTCCAGTTGCGTGCCTCCTCCAAGTTAAGCCAATGCGGTGAATATTTATTAAGATAACAAATATTTAAATATCCAACTTGATACCGGGCTGGTTTAATGCTCACTTGATCAATCATAGCGCAAGTAATGCCGCTGCATTTTCTGTTTGTCCGTGAGGCTGTCTTCAAACCATGATTGTAATTATAACATAATTAAAAACAACTGCTTCGGTGCAGTAAGTGCAGTACCTTCAACGGACTGTGACTGCATCTGACAAAAATAAGATTTGATACAAGTTAAATAACGCTGTCTGCATCTTTTTAGATATAAGTTTGGTTTTCATTTATGTCGCATGTGCTCGGCACTTTAGTCTTCCAGACTTTATTTGCTATTGATGTAGAAACTAATTTTAGCTGGTCTAACTGTTGACTGGGCTGCTTGCACAAACCCCAAACCACTTACGTGGCTGAATCCTATTTCAGTCAAAAAGCAGAAAGCATTGCAGACACAGTGTATGATTTAAATACCGCTAGCATTATAAAATCAAAAAGGTTAAAATCCCGAAATCGCTATGGCAAATCAGCCTGAAACTGCAGTTAAGTTTGCAGAAAACAATTGTATTCAACGTGAGGAAGGTGTAATAGGTGTAAAACGGCACGGGTCATTTCAATTACAGAAAGCGCCACACAAATGACAACGGCTAAGGCAATCAATTATAAACAGATTGATATAGGTCTTTATTCGATCTGACAAGCAGTGTGCGGTACAAATGCAGGCGCGACAAATGCAAAAAATACATTTCTTGCACCACGGCTTTTCTGCATGAAATGCAAGAAACGCAAAAAATTAATTCGACCAATCACAGCAGAGGATATTTATTTTCCTTGCGTTTACTAAGTTTTGCTTGATTTTCACATATATTAAATATTAAATACACTTAAATTGGCAAGTCTCTTAATGCTGGCAGTTCTTGTATTACAATTATATATAGCGCAAATGAACGTGCTCAGTTGCAGCATAATATGCTGGCGACGTCATTTCACTTCCCCAATGAAATGCTGACATTTCTTGCTAATTCCAGTATTACACAGATTAAATTCATTGTATAGGATAACATTCAAGGCATTCCAACTGCAGAATTAGGTTTTCCTGTCCCGCTCCCACTACACTACACTCCCTACCCAGAACGTATCAGTACAACTACCATGCGCCCGCTGTACGTGGATACAACACAAGAGGTTTAAATTTCCGAATTGTTAAAAATTTAATTAAAATTTTATCCAACTTAAAACTCAGCCGAATGTATCCTTACATAAGGCATATAATTTGTATTACTGACACTTCCCCACGCTTTCTATGGCTGCTTTCCGTTATGTTCTGTATATCTTGCATTTCTCCCATTACTTGCTTTTCTCCCATTACTTGCATTTCTTGCATTTCATGCGGTTAACCGTGCAAACAGCAAGAAGGCAGTGCACTGATAGAAAACTTATACCACTCATGTTTCAGTTCAGGACTTTATTGGGCTAAATGTCGTATACATATGTATATACGTATGTAATTAACTTGTATGAATCACAGGAGCTGCTTCAAGCAAATCGTATTGAATAAGCGCAATATACGTCACCTGGTGGCATTAACTAAAGTTTACATTAGTAACATCATAAAATTCAACTACTAAGTACTAACTAACTAAGTTACTAAGTAACTAAGTTATTTTGATAAAGCATCTTTGAATCGATTCCTCCGTTTAATTCTCCTACTATTGTGAGAGGGCAAAATAATTAGATAGCAAATCAATTATTTTAGCACTCAAAGCCTATAGGAAATAGACTATAAGAATTTAGCATGGAATTGAGCGTAAATGCGAGTGTGAAAAATTAGTTGACGAGTTGAAACTCAAAAAGGAAAAGGTTTATGAGTTTTAGGGTGTAAAATGTCACTCGATAAGATCTGTTATTTCTGTGGCCATGACTAATTGCATGGCACAACAGAATGGGTGTTTGTCACCGAGTTTATGGCTCTTGGTCGTAAACTTCGGAAACTGGAGTAGACATTGTGCATGTAAGTAAGTGTGTGTGTGTTAAGAAATTGGG
>JAAXYW010002885.1:0-13487 GCA_036851895.1 Orthonychiurus folsomi | reverse complement strand
TGAAGAGCTGAAACTTAGGCAATAAAACCGACAAATCAGATATATTTTAAGATAAGATAAGAGATTAAGATAAGAAGTTAGCAGTATTAATTTTAAGTGCTTCAGAATGGCATGAACGCTTTCAAAATTATAGGCTTCTATGTGTAAGTTTAAGGGAGTGGTCGGAACTTCTATTTAGAAGCCCGCCCAAGCTGACAAGGCCTTAAGGCCCAGTGCAGACTCTCCCGGAACACGTTTACTGTGTTGGACTAATATTCCCCTGCAAGTCCAAATCAAACCTACCAGACCTAATACAAAACTCTACTATTCTGGGAATTATAAGCTTAGTATAAGTGAAGGCGTTTCGATAACATGAATGATTCAAAACATTTAATAACACATCAAGTCTGCCAGTTTACCTAATGCATTCTGAATGAACAACCACATGTAAGTCTGCTATACTAGTACTAAAAAAAATATTTAGGTGCAGACACTATAAAATATGTCTTCCAATCAATCCATTCCTTCCTATTTTCACATGAATTTCGTACATTTTGTATTCATAATCAAATTGATGACATAATTAATATAGCTTATAGCTTGACTAAGAGCGCAGGATGCTTCAATGCTGCTTAAAAATTTCTCTATTCTGTACACTGCACAACTATTATCACATTTTTTGCTGAAATTCAAGCCAATAACCAAGTCAATATGTCGTGGATTTGAAACACCGTATGTAGGCCGTTATAGGTCCAGCATAAGATTGGTGCATAGTGCTGGAGTCAGAACATCCAAATACTTCGAACGGAAAGACTCGTGTTGGTGTCTGGATCCTCCAATAATAACCACAAAATCTCAAACCAAATTATGTTACGATAGACATACTACTATTTTAAGACAAAATCAGAGCAGCAGTCACAAACAATTATACCGAGTGCTTTTGCTTGAAAACACTGTTTAGTATGGAAGCTGTTATAAGCTTTACACAAGTGCGGGGGAAATGGAAATGCTACGTCACTCCACATAAGTCATTTGTGCTGTTCTCAGTTTCCGCATCTTGATGTAATATGTGTTAGCAAGATCACATTAATGATTTCATCTTAATTAATTCCCCGGAAAGAATCCAAAGCAACTAACATACCATATGATGGAAACTAACTTCAAATAACTTAAGGATAGGCGATAACTTCACTGCATAAACAGGCAAGTTTTGCCAATTCAATTTGATGCTGAAACAGCAGAATTTGTACAAGATAAGTTGTGCATATGTAATGCAACATTGTCTGGTAACGTGCTTATAAAATAAGTTCTTATGTTCGAAATCGCTACATGTGTGTGTGTGTTCTGCATGGAAGACTGTTGAAGCAAAACCAGTAACTAAAATTATAAAACATACAATTGCTTACCTTTCTGGAACTCGGTATCTGGAATCCTGCATTTCGCAGGATAGAATATTCAAACGAGGGAAGCTGAATTTTTTTTTTGTCTCTACCTGATGTAATATATCAACTTTGTACTCTGCGTTACAACAATCATATTCTTGATTATTTGCATAAAATAATCCAGTCCAGAGATTTGCCAAATTGAATCAAAGTAAAATAGGTAACGTATTAAAATGGAACAATCAACGTTTCATAAGTCAAATATACAAAATAGTTAAATAGAGATAATCCCATACGAATACAGTTAGTTTGTCACAGAACACGAGGGAAGCTGAAATTTTTTTTGTCTCTACCTGATGTAATATATCAACTTTGTACTCTGCGTTACAACAATCATATTTTTGATTATTTGCATAAAATAATCCAGTCCAGAGATTTGCCAAATTCCAATAATGGGATTCCCATAACCAGTTTCCAGTTCCAAACTTTACTAGTATTACGATTACATAAACTGCGTTTGCTACCCTTTTGTGGACATTACTGATATTATTCCTTGATTATTTGAATATAATTTGACTCTGATATTTGCTTTTCATTGTGATGAAGATCCGTTAAACCCTGCCTAACTTATAATTCATAAAATCATCAAGTCTGCATTATCTTGATATCGTCTAACTCAATCCCTATTCAATAACCAATTGTAAGCGCGGAGACTTAAGCCGTTTGCGGTACAGATGCTAAAGCCAAAAAATTGGGAGTCTTCACCTTTGTCTATCTTATTTATAATATACCATAAACCATAAAACAAGTAGTTCCTTCCCTTACCTAGGTGCATTGACACTTCATTAATGATCAGTTGATGACACATAACGAGAATTCACCAAGTGGAATTAACTGGTTAATGTTAAAAACTACAAATGAAATTTCAATACCGTCATTGAAACCATGGCCAACTAGGCTTACAACGGAGTTAAAGGAAATTAGCAGATATTAGAGATGGACCCGATTAAAATGAAAACTAGAACAAGTCACAGACGTGGAAAGGAGTTCGACACCCTCCACGTACGCGGTGACACGTCGACATCGTCACCATATTCCCACCGGCCAATCACACGCCAGCATGGCACCTCGGCAAGTATACTTTTTAGTTCAGTATGTGCTTCCCGTACAGACATGGCGTGGGAGGGTATACTTAACTCCTTTACTTTGCCCCATTGCCGTAAACTCAAATGGACATGAGAGTGAGTGAAATATGAACAGAATCTAACAAATGCTGATCTCTTTCTAGGGCAAAGAAGAAATCACGGGTCAGTTTCCAAGCCTAAAGGAAACCCTATATCAAATAGTGCAAACCAAGATCTGGAGCTATAAAGTGAAGTTCAAGCCTATTATTAATATGCATGCTAGGCGGAATTACAAGGAGCATGAAAATAAAGTAGTGCCTGTAGGACTTAATGCTGAAGAATAAACTCAGCATAGACGACATACTCGATTTTGAAAGGGTGACGTGTTGCACAATCCTAGCAAAAGCATAAAATCTACGCTATATTGTTATCTTGTAACTCAATCTATGTGAAACTGTTCAACAACCAGATGTAAATCGCTTACGGTGCAGGCAGTGCACACACTAAAGATGGAATATTTAGATGAGTCATTCCTTTCTTTCTCATTTTAAGTAGATTCTTACTTTAATCTAATGACAAGCAAGTACTGCCAATTCAATTTGACACTAAATCCGTGAAACAAACTAGAATTCGTGCAATTTGTATTGTAGAAACACGAAACATTGTACATATGCACTCTGTGCACCTACGCACCATGAACTATAATTAAAGAGCAAATAATTGTTTCGTCACCTCGTTTGAATTCGGCGGAAAGCTGCACACTGACGCTTTGAAATGCTGGACACATATCGACATTTCACCAAGTAGACTTAACTGCTAAATTCCCAGTAAATTTTCAATACCATAATCAAAGTCAATATCGACTTGGTCAACCAAGGTTGAAAAGGATTAAAATAGGAAACAATTTTCTGCTCTATCTGTTACAGCAAATCAAATATATATATTGGAAGCAATTGCTAAATACCTGCTTAGAGGAAAGAAGCACAACGCCACTATAGCACGCTCAGAACGACACTAGACCAATTTTAGTTAACAGAGACATTCAAGATGGACCCGATTACATTCAAGACTAGAAGGAGGCTAAGGCGTGGAGAGGAGGTTGACACCCGCACCCCCACATACACCCATTCGGTGACACGTCGACACCCTCCACGTATTCAGCGCCACGTCGACATCGTACCATATTTCCACCAACCAATCCCACGCCAGCACAGCACCAGTATACTGCAAGTATACACTTTGGTGAACGGCGCCACGTAGCTTAGCACACATGTACTTCCTGTATCGGCAGGCCGGACCGGGTATACTTAACACCTTTAAGATTTGTATGCTCCTTCTTCCTTCAAAGCAATTAACTCAAATTGAGTGAATTAAATATGATGAAATTGAACATAAATCCAACAGATTTAACATCTTCCTATTTATGGTAAAATGGAATGGCCAGCGCGGCCAGCCTAACCAACATTTTAAATCAAAACGTCAGGAATTGCAATATTTAGTTTCAAAATCAAATTTGCAATTAACAGAGCTGACCCAGTTCATTAAAAAACGGTACTAATTTTGTAAAAACTACTTATGAGAGTATTACTACAAATTGTATTACTATGCTCTGTAAAGAAGCTTTGATGAAGTGGACTAAGATTAATATGAATACAATTAACTTACTGGAGTGGAGCTGAATCCATGGATACAACAGTGGTTAAGCTGGGTGCTTGGTCGCACTTGACCTTCCCAGGATCCGCCTTGGTCACGTTGGGCACAACAGATGCGAGGATGTTGTAGTAGTTCTGAGTTTTGAATGAGGATGCCATCACCATGCACTTGATCCCTACTCTGTTGATAGAGTACAGCAATTCCCTCCCTTGGTAGGCCGGGTTCAGATTCACCTAATAAACCAAAAAACACGGATACAGTGCGAAGTACAGTGTAATTGATGATTGGTGTTTTTGAGGGTTTACAATTTAGAAAATTCTACAACCTCGGTTTCCTAAGTGCAATTTTGAATATAGATAACCCTGTTCAAAGCTACATGCTACATTTAGCTATTACAGGTGCTTTTAGTAAAACAAATAATTTAGTAATCACCTATGATGAAGTTGGAATAGTATATCGGGAAATAGACACATTGGACATTTGCTAATCCTGCTTTTGAATTTTTTTTATCGCCTGACGACAACGGCCTAGACCTACTGATCAGGGTCCAATTATGTCCTATTCTGCCATTTCTAACCTCAGGCTCACCTATGGTTGCTTTAACTCTAGTTTAGAAGTATACAATTTGTAAAATAAAGAGACTTCACTTCGACTATCACCACGGCATTAATAAAACCTAATCATTGTGCTCGTCTTGAAATTCGACAGTCGTTAAAATAGATAAATGCATGGTTAAGACATTGATAAACTTGAATAGCGGAGCATTAATTAATACACCTTGCTAAAAAGAAGCAATCTTAATAACTATCTTGGAAGAAACTCAGGTTTACAAGTAAAAAATTTGTCAAATAGAAAGGTTTGTCTTTGGTTAGCGTCATGATATTGATAAAACCTAATTTTTGTGCTTGTCCTGCATTTGGTTGTCATTAAAAATTAAAATAGATAAATACCTTGATAATATGAACTGCGCATTTGCATAAAGGAACTAAAGCTATTAGGGTAGCGTCGCCTAATACGTCCCGGTTAGCTAAAATGCACCCACTGGCAAAAATAATTCTTTTGGAGGTAAGACAAACGCGGATGTAAACAAAGGATATGCATTGTGAATTCCCCCACACACCGGGCGCAATTCACCAAATTAATTTAACCCAAATTTCTACTCCCGTCGCAACAATTAATTATTTTCAAAATTTTGAAAAAAAATGAACTACTCACTGGTTGGTCGTTTGCGTAGCTGTGCGGAATTAAAGTTAAGTGGGGCATATTAGGCGGCGTTACTCTAATCACCATTCCTTTTTTTGCAAAATGGAAGAATAAGGCTAATAATAGTTGAGCTCACCAAAACAAGACCCGCCTTGGCCACTGCCATATGTGTGAGATACCATTCGTAGCTATTTGGGCCCCACAGTCCCACTCTGTCCCCTAATAAAATAATTTCCACATTACCAAGACCTTCGAATTAAAATGAATAGTTATGTACTGATACCCTTAGCCAAACCCAGGCGCAGAAACCCTTCCGCCAGCTCATCGCTCTGCGCGTGACAAAAAAACAGGACGTTAGCGTATTTAGTTTTCAAATTGCAAATATGAATGTGTAAATACTTTAAATCAGTATAAATAGGAATGGCTAACCTGTTTCTTGATGGCATGGAATGACCTCCGGATGTTCTGATGTGCTGAGAAAATCCCCTCTTGATCCCCAAACCTATCTGCCGCGGAATCCACCAACTGCCCAATCGTGAGCCCCAGCAGGGGTTCCTGACCACTGACACTTTTGTAGCTAAGGGGTGGAGCTGATGCGGCTGCCTTGGTGGTCGTTGACAGAAACTTGTGAATATGATGACAATGAGTTGACACTTGGATGGAGCGGAGGAGGAGCCTCATTTTGAATGTAGCTGGAGTGGATTGTCCAGGGCATTGATTGGAAATGAGTCCAGCACACGGCACAGCACCCAAGTCCAGCAAATCAAATCATCTGACTGGATAAGAGATGCAAATATTAGGAAATGGGCGACACATAGCGTGTCGTGGAAGTTAATGTAAAATAGATGTAGTAACTTTTAACACATCACCTAGCAGGTAGAGCGGAGTGCCGTGCCGTGTGTGTGAGTGGGTTGCGGTTGGTTTCCCACACTTTGAATTTAGCGGGTTTAATCCGAATGGGGCAGTTCGGCTCTCATTCTATGCTATGCTGTGCTGTGGGATGAGGCCTTGCTTTCCTTTTTCCTCTCATCCAGCATTGGGTTTGGGTTAGGTTAGGTTAGCCTTCTGAAAAATAGGAATCCCCCCCACACAACAGCAACAGGACAGGAAGGAAAGAAATTACGATGGTTTGACTGACCAAAATCCTTATATTTTGAAAATCCAAGAATTTTGATAATATGGCACACAAAAGTAGTATAGTAAACAATAGTAAAGTTAGCATACATCGTGCTGATCTGTGTTATAAGTTTGACTCTGTTGGTGATTTCCATATGCAACTTTTATATGAAAGGAAAGGAGTGATACGATTGGAACGAGCAGAAATGTCAAAGCAATGAAATATGCGATTCCAAAAGCATGTTGAAACAAAATTTTGTTTTCAATGCTAATTCTTAGGGTTCATATTTTCGAACTCAGCCGTTAAAATTGGGAAGTATTTAAGTATTTGCTATGCATTAAAGGATTCTGTATTTCCGAAATGCTCAACTTTGCAATATTCGTTTTTACACATATTTGGCAATCATTTACAAAATCTGGAACAAGTATATCATTTATTAAGTAATCTTGCTGGAAAGAGAGCTTTGTGTTAATTGGAGCAGATTTATGTTTCTTTCCATGATATTTTTTCATCTCGTGCTGCTTATGTTGTTAAGCTCAAAGGAGACACAAATAGCCTATATTTTTGTATATTTCATTTCCATGGCACGATAAACGACCCACGCACGCACGTGCTCGTTCCTAGTTCGTGTAGCCATTAAAGTATTTTGTGTTTCTTTTTTGCTTTTACTTTGAGTGTATTGACAGTCCTTCCACTCCACACCGCCTTCTTCAGTTCAAAATCCATTATGCCGTTCCCCGTATTTGTGTTTCGTATCCCGAACTCCTCTGCCAATGCCAAATGGCCATATGCTCCAATACTACTCGCACTTTTGTCCAGGCGGACGGCTGCCCTTCCCCCGTGCTTTCAGGGCACCTCGCCGCGCCTGGACATGTGCAAATACAGTGTGCAAAATAAAGTCCACCGCACTACATGTAACACAGCTGGATTTGGATTTTATTCACACGACCGCAATACCTGAGTCAATACGACACGGAGTCGTAGTCGTGGAGTTTGTTTAATTGGGGATTAAGGGGATCCTTCGTCGTCGTATCTGGGTTCGCCTCTTAATTAAATGCACCCACACACTACACGTCCATCCATCCTGTCTCCGTGGGTGGTCCATCCATCCATCCGAGGGGGCATGCGAATGCATGACGCCTGTACGCGACCTAATGACCTTGGACATTTCACTTGGAGGAATTGGATTTGATCCCCCGATCCTTGCTCAATTCGAGCAGAAGGCGCTGGCTGCTGAGTCTGAGGCGGAAAAGAACCCGGATTAGCAATTGTAATAAATTGGCAATTCCCACTAATTAGATATTCCCACATTTCCTAGTAATGACACGCACATTCACAATGCCATGCAAAAAGCGCGGCGATGCAAATCTCCCTGGCTTTTTACCTCATGGCCGCATGCGCAGTCCCAGTACCCGCCTCGTACACAACGAATAGCTAAAAATGGCGGGGAACTCATCGCATGACATCCGTGGTACTCTGACCCCCAAATCGCCTCTTTTGCGATTGGTTCCGTCTTATCTACAATAAAACCAAATTTGAACTTTTCCGCCCATGAAACAGCCACGTTTACTCACCATGTGATTGACTCTTGACCTCCGGGCCGAGAAAAGTGTGGATCGTATTTCGGTAAAAGACTCGCAGGGTTTCTAATTTCTGAGCCGCCTTCACTTTCGATCCTGCGTTGTCGGGCGACAGCGCATGCGCACAGCGAGATGTCTGCGTATTCACAACTAGAAACCTGAACGATATATTTTATGCTGTTAGTTCTGCGCATTTGTTAGCGCAGCATGGTTTAGAGCTTACCCGCCAATGGTTGGGTCAATTTGAAAATATTTGGCGGTTGCCGCCATTCTGAGGCCAATGTCGTCTGCATCAGTCAGCAGCTCGGACATTCGCCCCTCCCATTTCCTGACCTCCTTCTGCAGGAGGGGGAGGGGCGGTTGGGAGCCACACAGCAGACTCAGCCGTAGCGTCTCCCGCAATTTAAAGACGACAAGTCGGAACGGGAACTGGAAATTAAGGATCAAAGGTCAGATTTTGTCCAGTCAATTCTGAACGTTGACTTGACCTCAACTCACCTGCTGTCCAGTATGGGGAAGGAATACCGTCATTTCCGCTGTGGGGTCATTGACCTCATGTGCCTTGAATAGAAGGAGGACTGCCTCCTCCCCTGCGAGGGCGTGCCAATCCTTCGTGGCTGCTAATTCCACGCCCCTTGAAGAGAGACACAAGTAGGTGGAGCTACTGCTTCCCGCCAAAGTCTCAATCCCACTTTGAAGGGCGGCGTCAACGGACAAACCCACATCCGGGCACAAGGTCATGTCACCAAAATAAGTAGTGTCCTGGGTTGGACGGAGCCCTTGTAGTAATTTGTCGATCATGGGGTAGCACCCCTAATTAATCAACCAATTAGTTAATTAATTAACAAAATTCCAATATTGGACTCACCCGGAGTTCGCGCTTGAGCCTGTCCACACTGGGCGTGGCAATGAGGGAGTCGAGGCCAACGTGGAACACAAATACGCTGAAGACAAGGTCAATGACCCGGGTCATGTGGGCCTCCGTTGGAGAGTCATCCGTGCCCAGGAATACTAAGGCTAACCTAATCACAAGTCCAATCGACTATACAGAACGGTGGCGCGGTAACCCATTGCGCATGCGCAGCAGGCGCAGCTTGTGTTATAAATTGTACCTGCCGTGGTAATCCTTCCAAACACTTCTAGTACTGGCCGTGGTTGTTGTGAGGAGGTCAACGCCCTGACCTTTTCCGAATACCATCACTCCATTCAAGGATGCGGCGAGCGGGAACTCAATCTAAACCCCAATTAATCCACTCAATTAATTCCAGTCCATTCATTATTATTATTTGCACAGGTGCCTTGCCGTCGACGTACGTACAGGTGCAATTTCCCCCACTTTCCGTGCAAACACCGGCACTCCGCTCTCGCTCTCAATGCACAGCAAATAGCCTGCCATTCTGCGGCCAAGGTCACGCTACGTCTCCTGTCCTGACCTCCAGCCCTGTCGCCGTATTACTTATTTACCTTTCCATTTGCGTAATAAATACGGCAGTAATTTGAATTTGAATGAATGAACTTGGTTCGCGGACGGGGTTGACCTTGGACTTGTGCCTGGGGGCATGCAGTGTGTGGCCGTGGTTGAGGAGAGCCGGGCCGAGCCACCCTGGGCACATGGAGAGTGAATGGGGGTGGGGTGGGGGGCGAGGGGGTGCAGGGCAGGCGGGGTGCTTTCCCTTCCTTGTTTTCTCCCGTCTGCCTGTCTCCGTCTCCCACGCTTTCTCCGCATCCCCAATTTCCATGCATACAATTTCCCCATGCCTCACCCTTTTCCTCCACGTCCGTCCGCCGCATTTATTTCTGTGTTTATGGAATTATGACATCCATGGCAGATGGGGAGAGAGACGGACGAGGTCAAAGAGGGATGAGGTCAGCCGGGGAAGAGGTGACCCAGTGGAGTGTGGCTCGCGGCTGGGTCTGCGGATGAATGAACAAGATTTGCGGTGGGGCCGGGGCGGGAGTGACGCAGGGACGGGAGTGGCGCAGACTGCGCAGGAGGAGCCTCCCCGAGTCCGCGCGACCTCGACGTGTCACCTATTGATTTTCACTCGCCATTTTCAAAGGAGAGGCCCACCAGGAAGGAGTCCAGTCCAAACCACCTCCGCCACCATGACCTCCGCAGCCTCTTAACTCTGACCCCGAGACCACCCCGTCAACCACAACCAGGTACGAAGGTCCCTCCCCCTTCATTCTCTGAGGGGACCCAGGCCCCTTTTTCCCTCCACCGGAATTGTTGGACAAGAAAAGGAATTCGGGTTTCCTCGGTTCGGTTTTGTGGGGTTTTGGGGAGGGCGGGGCCAGGCACGGATGGAGAAGCAAACGAAACGCTACACCGACCGCAGTCGTTAATTTGGATTTAATTTAACCTAGGATTCCGACTCCAGTTAATTGCCTCATCAATTCCACAAATGTGACATCCGTCGTCAGCCTTCGCTGTATTTGGAATTCCCCCACCACCAACATGCACAGCATCCACAACTGAGCTCCACACCCAATTGTAAGTCTACTTTTTTATTTTTTTCATTTTTACTTTGGTTCCTTCTTCGAGTATTCCCCGCAAGTGGGGCAAAGTGAGATTCTCAACGGTAAATTCCCCCGTTGACCTGGGCCAAGGGCACTGGACTAAAATCCGTAAGAAACCCCAACGCATGTAACGCGTAGGTTCGTAGGGGTTGTGTGGGTGCGGGGGGTGTTAATCGCTGATCAGTTGTTCGCTTCCTGGTGATTTGGGGTGGGAGGGGTGGTAGACCGCAGTGGATTTGGATAATTAAATTACGTTAAATGAGTTGGACCACATCCCTCCTTCCCCAGTCGTGCCTCTCCTCCGACGGACAGCAGAAGCGAGGAACGGATTCCTCCATGCATTTGAATCCCCCCCTCCAACAATGTCCTATCAGGCAAGTGGGGACTGGAAGGGACTTGTGACGTGACCTTGAAGGTCATCCTGGGCATTAGGTGGTTTGGAAGGGAGGGACAGCTATACAGGCGGGCATTGGCGGGTAGTAGGCGCCAGTGGAGGGAGGCGGGGAGGGAAAGTAGGGCAGGCGGATCAATACTCCGTGGAATGGGAAACCCTCCCCTCCACTCCCCCGCTCCCCACCCACCGCCAGCCAGCAAGGACGGCTCCTCTGATCCAATGGTTTATTTTCCACAGCACACCATGGCACCCCGCACCGCGTCTGAGGCCCTGCGGCGATTTCGGAGGGCACCCACCTCCGCCCCAGGCACCGACGACGCCGCCCCGCCGCCTACCCCGCCCCTCCCAAGGGCCACGGAGTCAGAGGCTCCTATGGGTGAGTAAATGGAAATCCTGTGTTTTGGTTTGGAGTTTGGTGGTGGATTTGGAAGTTGTGGGATTGGATTTCCAGGAGACACGCCACAGAAGCCTGCGATAGAGAACCGGAGACCTCCGCACGAAGAGAAGCCGCAGATGACGACGGAGATTCCGCCGCCGCCGACGCAGTCGGGCCTGGAAATCGTGAAGGACAAGACGGATGAAATGGCGAAGGGGATCGGCAAGGCCACCGGGATCCCTCCGTGGGGGGTCTATGCCCTCCTCCTAGGTAGGCCACACCAATTACAACAATGATGTTTAGGATACTTGTGCTATGTGGTTGAACGTGTGTGGCCTTCAGCATGTACACGTGGGCGGTTTTTTAACCCCAGTTAAGATATCTAAATTTCCATGCAATCCTCCAACTGAACTTTCAAAACGAGTAGAACTTATTTTAAATCCGACTATCTGCACTACGTTCAAAGTTAATCAACAAAATATAACTTGAAATACGGAGATTTGAATGCATCTAACATAGAAATTACATTATCGGTTGGATTTAAAATATCCCTGGTTCTTTTGAAAGTTGTTGATGTGTAGAATTGCTTTCCCACATTCATTTCCAAACCCGGGTAACTCCGCAGCATCCTTTTTCTTAGGAAGGCGAGTGGTGTGCAATTCAAATCTGTGAAATAACAAACCTGCCATGGCCTCCCTCCTTTGTTGAAATCCTGAGCGGATCCCTTGAATTGAATTATAAATGCGGGTTAATGATGCTTAGTGTATGATATGATTTGAATTGTGCAGTGGTAGCGATCCTGATCCTGACGCTCTGCTTCTGCTGCGTGCGTCGATGTTTTCGGAAGCGGCGGACAAAGGATGGGAAGAAAGGGATGAAGGGGGCTGTGGACCTCAAGTCGGTCCAGCTCCTCGGCAACGCCTGCAAAGAGAAGGTACGCCCGTCCCCCAATTAACTCCTCCTAATTAACAAGTGCTAAAACAATTAATTGGGCTCAGGTGCAGCCGGACATGGAGGAGTTGACAGAGAATGCGGAGGACACAGCGGAAGAGGGGGAGAAACCTCCTGAGATCAAGTTGGGCAGATTGAAGTACAAGGTGAGTCGGAGTACAGGGCTAGGTTTGGGGGCTGTGCTAATTGTGGTGTTATTTAGCTGGAGTACGACTTCAACGCAAACAATTTGTCAGTGACAGTGATTCAGGCGGAGGAGTTGCCGGCCTTGGACATGGGCGGGACTTCGGATCCCTATGTCAAGGTCTACCTCCTCCCGGACAAGAAGAAAAAGTTTGAAACGAAGGTCCATCGCAAGACCTTGAATCCCGTCTTTGAAGAGACGTTTGTCTTCAAGGTACAGCTACACATACAGTATGCCAATTTAGTGTCCGGACACCTAACTCGAGAATGTTTGGATGACCATAACTTTGGAATAAATTGTCGGATTTTCAAAAGAAAAACGGCTATTTGTAGGTAATGTTGTCTAGTTTCGTAAATGTCCAGCGCGAATCGTTCGCGCTGAATGAAACGCGCGTGAAAAATTTAACCGTGAGCGCGGGCAAAATGTGCGCCAATTTAGTGTCCGGACAGTTAACAAACTTCCCCTGCTAGACATCTTTCTCGGCTAAATGGGTGAGGAGGAACATTTAAAAATGTTTATTATAGTCCATTGTGATAGTCAAAATTCGTATATCAGTATGGTCATTGCTATTTTCTTAGAAATTCCGAGGGGAATGGCACTGAGCGTGCCTGTTCGAGATATGCTCTTCCGGCATCGGCCAGGTGCTGAAAATCAATAGTAATTTGTTCGATAGCTTGCATTAATGTTCAAAATTGCAAAATCTGTCGTATTTGAAACAATTCAACGCTATAAGCAGCCAAATTCGTTAAGAAATCGTGAAGGAACGGGCTGGTCTGCAAGTTTCATCAAAATGGAACAGGCAAATATTTAAACAGAAGTGAAGATAACTCCGTCAAAGTGTGCAAATTCCATTGTTTCTAAGCAGTTTCTGAGTTGGGCAAGTCGGTATGAACACAGTTTCAGTTTCCCAGTGCCGGAAGTGGCCAATGAACACCAAATCATTACCTAACCTCCTCCGTGCTAGACGGCTTGATTGAGGTTGATTACTTTGAGAGCCTCATTTGGTTTTCCCCAAACCCTTTTC
>JAAXYW010002884.1:0-13489 GCA_036851895.1 Orthonychiurus folsomi | reverse complement strand
AAATGGTGAAGAAGTACGTATATTTGTTTCGAAAAAATTCCAACCCAAACTTGAGTTATAGCCATTTACATTTTCAGATTTAGGGTGGCCAAATAATTTTTCCTCCTACTGTATTCCGAATCGGGCTTAGCGAATAAAGAACGCTTTGCCTTTAAGATTGCATTTATTGATTCATTTATTCCGCGATTTCCAAATTTCTGTAAATATTGCAAAATACGTTATACGGAACATCGATGAGGGATCGACAAACCATGCATTAGGCATACACAACATATTGTCAGGTATTTCATACAACAACGGCTTGTTGGGTTTTTACTTGTGTGTTGTCACCCTAAATTTATTGCCTAAATGAAATCGGATATTTTGTAACAAATTGGTCGTGGGCGCGCAGCAGGTTTTCGGGTTAAACTTTCTGAGAACTTGTTGCATCGCATCATCGCATCGCATGCATTTTGCATGTGCAGCAAGTCGCAGTTTTTCTGGAGAATTCGGATTTCTATTTTTAGATTCCAGCTTCCAGGTCCACGTTAATCGATACGTTGCATTGACCGACATACGAGCAAAAGTGGAGTCACTCGTCTCGTCATGGTTTCTAACACAATTTCTCATTAGTTTTAGCCTACATTTGAAATTAACAAAACACACATTAATTTGGAATTACGACAGTGAAAACTATTAATTTTTAAGAAAGAAGTACCTGTTCAACAGTTGATTTTTTTCAATTTAATATCCCACACCAAATCAAAATGTTTCAAAATGTTGGCTACCAAACACAAAATTCAGAAAGCGTTGTACTTTCCCTAGTTATTATCAACACTTTAGGAATTTGTCTGGTGAATATTCTCGGCTTGTTTGTAAATATCTTCAGTGCCAAAATCTGGCACATTTTAGCAACGGAGAAGGACGCACCGCCCGGATGTTTTTCATTTACAATTCTTATTCGCCACCTCATTTACACTGACATTTGTTTGAATATTTGTTCACTATTTTTTTATTTCATCCCAGTACTTTTTTATTATTTTGGAGGAGCCGAATCTGGAGCAACCATTTTTCTTGTCCGGTTTAATTACCCGTTCCTGTACAGCATTTTGTGCACTAGTAAGTCCAAAATTTCTATTCGAGCTCGGGGTTTCGGCTATCCTTCATGTAGTGAAACATTTCAATGCTTCTCACTGAAATTTTGCGTGTTTTTATGACAATTTTATAAAAATATTCAAAATATAAAATATTTCAAGACCAACCTTTGAAAAGTTCATACTGCTGGAAACCATGCTAGAGCTCTATTTTGATTTTTTTTTGTCATTGATTAATTTGTTTTTAGTTCAGATGTATTCTACCGGAATTCTCCTTGCCGCAACGTATGAGAAATTCAAAAACACAACGGAACCATTTTGGGCGATTGTATATTGCACGCGGGAACGCGGTCTTTGGATTTCTGGCGGAGTGTTCATCTCTGCCATTTTGTTTAATATTCCAAGATGGTGGGAATGGAATTGCCACAGTAGGGACCAGTCCAAAGAAGATTGCTTGAATTCTAGTTCGACGGGTGAAATTGGGATCAAAATTTGTACGGATAACTCAGCTTTAACAGTTGCTTCATCAGACTTACTCTCAAATCCATATTATGTTAATTTCTATTGGATTTTGGGTTCTACTCTGTTCAATTATGTTATTCCGGTTATCCTCATGACTTGGTTGAACTACTTTATTATGAATCAGGTATCATTTTTTTATTTCTAATTTTCTATTAAAAAAGTATAAATCAACGCAACAATTTTTTTTCTAGATACGAAACGTCAATTCGCGGGTTCGCCTCAACAAGCTTCATGTTTTCCACAACATTGCTGGACTTGAACTTTTATTTTGCCTTTGTAAACTTGCGGATATAGTGATAGTCGTCTTGCTTGGGAACAATGTAATAGTCGACACTACAGTGATTTTAATTTCAAACGTTTTTCTTAGTTTTAATTCTTCGTTAAAATTTTTCGTCTTCTTTTATTGTGGAGATCGCTTTCCAGAAATTGCGCGTGAACTCGCGGCAAAGTTCACATAAGGATCATAGACTCGTCGGTTTGGTGTTTGACAATTAATTAGAAATGTAGTACATTTACTATTCTTAGTTAAGCCATGAACACAACAATTCATCTTTCTGAATTCTAACAGGATTTCAAGACGTAATAAAACATTGCAATTCTATTGATTTTAAATAATAGTATTTTTTCGGTTATTTACTAGGCACTCACGGAAATGTAAAACGATGATTTGATTTGATTTGATTTATTCATTGAAGTGTTCTACCAAGGCATTCATGTGTAACAATTAAGACACTATTACACTTTTCTTGCACGCAGGACTTTACACAAGTACAGAACTAACTGAGAAACTTATGTTCATTTGATCTTGATGATGACATAATAATAATACTGTGTACGTACTACGTACTGCTTGTATGCACTGTGCACACTTTATAATAACAAACCGTAAATTTTCTACGCGCGAGTGTTTCCAGTTTGCACTTGAGAATTTTTTTTAAATCGCAAGTTATCAAATTCAGAGTTTTTTTTTCGTCTTTATTAAATCCAATACAGATATTAGAGTGTATACTCATGGAGATACCTATGTTACCACAATGACACTGCGCAATAAAATGGAGTCGGCGAGGTAATCCATTAAAAGCTGTCATCAATGACTGAAAAATACAAACAAATATACATAATACTTATAATCTATTGTAATCCTTAATTACCCTATCAGTCACAAAATTCTTAAACATAGTAAAAGATGCTAACTCGTCAAACTCCTTCTTATCACATGAATCCTTAAAATTATTCCAACAATTTACGGCATAGTGTGAAATCGCCTTCATTTCATGTTTAGAATGAGGTGTGTCCGTGAAATGCAGTTTATTTGCACTACGCGTGTTGTGCGAGTGTACTGACGAGTTTAATGCAAACAAATTCTTAAAATACTCTGGGGAACAGTCATAATTTAAAACTTTGTACATGAAACATAACACAGAACGAATATGTAATTGTTTCGGTCCCAACCATTTCAGCTCCGAGTTAACTAATTCAGTTAAATGGTCATACTTTCTCCTACCAGATACTAGACGAGCAGAGGTCTTAATTACCTTTTCAATCATTTTTAAGCTTTCGCTACCTGCTAAGCCCCATACACATGCCATGTAATTAAGGTGAGAGAAGACCAAACCCTTCACCAGAATAATCATATTTTCCTTAGAGATTAGCGGCCGTAGCGTGTACAATGGAGAGATTTGGCCGTAACATTTACGAACTAGCTGCGATATGTGCAAGTTAAAAGCTAGTGTGTTATCAATAGTACATCCTACAATTTTAATATTAGGTTGGGAGGTAATCACAGCATCACAAACTTTAATTTTCAACACACCAATTTTGTTGACATTCGAAGACGAGCCAATCACAATGCACTCGGTCTTATCAGGATGCAACTCCAGGCCTTGTTCATCCATCCATTGATAAATGTCAGATATATCGGATTCAATGAGCTGAATAGTGATTATACTGTACTATACTGTATGTTTGTATGTTATGTGTGTGCCATGCCCCTGCTAGATTTAATTGATTTTTGATTTAATGTGTGCGTCGTCTAAAAATAGAAAGAGTGAACAAAAGCGAACGTGGATATATTAAAACCAATAATTTGACCTTGCTCTATGGTGTGGTGTTACTTTATAACAAAAACCAAGTTGCTTACAATACGTCGATACAAAAGTTGGTAATCCAAGGAAAAAGAACCGGTAGATCAAGGTATTTAATAATTAAATTAGATTGTATAATCGCCGTCAACAATGCAAGGTTAGCCGGGTGGGTGCCATGTGTTGTGGGTGTGAGATGGGCCATAGAAAGGAGTTGATTTGCCCTTGCTTTTGGTGGGATGAAGGAGGGCATTGAGTGGAGGCAGATTGTGCGTAGAAGTGCACATCAGCTGCTATTGATTTATCCACAACACCACCACCACCCCTCTTCTTTCTTTTGTAAATAAATACACGACACAAGTCCCAGGACACTAAACCTTGGAATGGGACTTGGATTTAATTAAGGGACACCAGGATTTACAAACTACCCGACCGACTCCTGAGGGTGGATGGGCCAGGATCGGAAGGTGAGATAGAATTGAACTGACAATGACTTCGGACAATTTATTCATCAATCCGTTTGAAATTTGATGGGAAAATACGTAATTTTTTTTAGAATGGGTGGATCCCTGGGTCATGTCTTCCAGCCTGGCTCCATGTCAAATCAACAAAGGGTGTCGGACATGACGAAGAAATGTGTGCGAACTGTGTTTGATGCTCTAATTGCCAATCCGAGGAACACTGCACATCGTTTGGATGGTTTACTTAGTCAAATACCAAAGGTAGGATTTGATAATTCAACTAGTGAACAATTATTTGTCAGTTGAAATTGATAACATGTGTTTTTGAATGACATTTCAGAATGAAAATATATTGTGTGTGCTGGACAATCAGGGGTACAATCTTCTTCAGATATGTGTAGGGATAAATAATATTGATATGGTGAAATGGATTCTATCCCGGAATCCTGACCTAAATCGAGGGGCATGTAAAGTGGCAAATACGCAAATCATAATTAGTAACGACTGAAACACCAATAATTATTGTCACTGACTGAGTACTTTTATTTTTGCCTGTAGGTTCGTTACCACTTCATATTGCTTGTTTGAGGGGTTTAGAAGACCTGGTGGAAATCCTGCTGAAACATGGTGCAAGAACGGATGTCGATGGCAGGATGTGCTGGCCAGGCCATCATAATCTCAATTGTGAAGAACGCTCTAAACACTGTAAGTTGTATAAATATTGTATTATATCCGTTTGATGGAAATTCATTTGGTTGCTTTAACTCTACATGCAACGTAATTAAATGGGTTTCCCCTTTTTTGAATGGTTTTGCAGGCAACTATGAAGATCTCAATAACTCTGATCGCACAAGTGATAAGTTACAAAATGCAATTTACTACGCCGTAGATGGTGACCATCCGGAGATTTTGGACATGATAACTGCTCGGGGTGGTGATGACGCTTGGTTCCCTTGGCATCAGAAACGACCTTTACTCCATATTGCATGTGATCGAGGAGCTTGGCAATGTGTACAATTTCTGATTAGTGAGAGGGCTGATGAGATTAATCAATGCTATGATGAGTATTATCCGATTCACCAGGTTAGCTCAATTTCAAATGTAATCATTGAGTGCATTCTTAGTGGATTGTACTATTTAGCCATAGTAATAGTGAATTTGCACAATATTTTACTCCTAAGCTGGCAAAGTTAACCCCTAACAAGCAGCAATTCTATTTAAAATTGTTTTTTTTTATTCTAAGGCCGTTCTCCATGATTTGAAGTTTGTGGAGAAACTAATTCAAGCTGGAGCGTAAGTAAAGCTAACGAAGTACTATTGTGGAGGAAGGGACAAAGACAAGTTAAATATAAATTTACGTTTGGATTATCCAGTGTGGCGACTGTCCGAACCGCGACGCAACAAATGACTGTACTGCATGTTTTATTTCTTGTCGGAAAAAAATCTGCTGAAGATGCTTTATCCACTACAAAATTGTTAATGGAACACGGACTGAAAGAGTTAATTAATGAAGGTTTGTGATGTGAAGTTGTCTCGGTGGACAGTGCAGCTTCTTATTACTAATCTCTATTTGAACTTTTTAACCATGCAGCGGACTCACTTGGGAATACTCCTCTTCATGCCCTTATTGTTAGGTAAGTTACGTATTTGGTTATAATTTATGAATTTGTGAATGTCCTCCACCTATAACTGGATCACATTGCTTGAAAAGCACAATAGCAATTAAATTTTTACTACCCCAGGTATGCCCTAGAAGAATCTCGTTTTGGTTTGTATCAGGATTATATTCCGTGGACATAAATGGGATTTGCTTCACATAGGTGAGTGCAGTGAATTGCTGCAAGATTAGTTATAAGATAAAAACCGGTTAACAAAAATTGAAATGAGTGCAAAGTCTTACACTTATAAATTACAGACTTTACATTAATTTAATTTCTTTCTTAATTGTAGTGCGGTACTTGCTCCAGCAAGGTGGTCGACCTTCCATTAATCAGCAAGGAAATTCTGCTCTAGCCTGTGTCCTAAGACATGTAAGTATTTTGCAATAAGTAATTAGTGGGATGGATGCCAGTACCGATTTTCCGCCACATTTGAAATAATATGTAAGATACGCTAATGATTTCCTGTCCAACACCTCCAGGTACGTGATTGGGAGTTTCGTTATGAGTTATTGTCCATGCTACTTGCGGAGGGTGGGGATCCAAACAATGTTGGGCGTGATGGTTCGGTTCCTCTGATGGTATGCCTCGTCCCGCTAANTTCCTCTGATGGTATGCCTCGTCCCGCTAATTAATAAAGACTTGCTACACAACTTTACCCATAACATGAAGGTTCGAACGTTTTTTTGCATTGTTTTTGCTCATTTCTAATTCCGATGACTTAAATAACAATTATTACACTCGGATATGAGTAGGTGTTCTATTTGAATTGTGTGAGGACGCTATTAAAACACGGTGCAAATCCGAATTGCTCTTCCCGGTCCAATCTGACACCTTTGCATGTACTAATGTTTGCCGCCGGTGAGTTATATAATAATACTATATAGTGTAATATATATATATTATTATATATTATATATAATATATATAAATTATTAAATATATTTAATTTAATCAAACAGGTGAGTACATGGGATTGACTCAGTCAGAGGAGAAAGACTCTAGCTTCGGTGAGTGACGTGTTGTATCTGTTACATGTTACCATATTTATAATTTAATTAAGTTCCTAATTAATTGGTTTTGTTTTCCAGCCTTCATTCGTCAATTACTAGTTGTAATGCTGCAGCACGGCCTTGAGCCTAATGTTAAGTTTTCTTCCCGCAATCAACATATTCTTCTGTGTGTGCTAGAAATGGTCCTCAGTGCAAGAAATCCCGGAGATTTAGACTATGTATACGATTTAACTTTAACTCTTATTCAATACGGTGCTAATCCAAATGTCAATATAAGTACGACCGAACCTATGATCTGTCACTCTCAGTCAAGCTTCTTTCTTAAGAAACCTTCCAATAAGGTACAGTGCAATGCACAACTTATGCTACATTATATATTATTATTGTGTATTTTTTATATCTAACATTTATTATAAATCAAATTCAAAATTAAGCAAGCAGTTTCTGCATTTGTGAGTAATTGTTTGAAATTCAAATTGGCAGGTCCTTTACTACTATATTCAATGGCTTTGTCGGAAAGAGCATCTTTTGCTGGACCCAGAAAAGAAATTCGCTAGGCTAATTAGACTCTACACAATGTGCATGGATCACAAGTAAGACAACTTAGCTTTTTCAATATTTTTCTATCAGTTATGAAATTTGAGGAATTCCTCTCTCAAAAAAATTCAAAATCCCATTGTTTCAACACTTCCTTTTTTCCCTATTTCGCAGAGACTTATACAATTGTTTGAAGCTGGTTTACACCCAATCCGCAATTGTACCAGTCCGCACATCTCTTTGTCAAACCCTGAAGGAATTTCAATCATCTCCGCGCTCCCTTCAACAGCAATGTAGAGTCACCATCTACGAGAAATTAAATAGATGTCCCGGTATGTACGCAAATAAGTTACAGCTTCCAAATGCACTGCAACGATACCTCATTTTGTTCGAATAAAAATGGAAATGAATAAAATCAATCTTATTTATCTGTGTTACGTAAACCTCCTTGACCGACTTTTATTCCGTCGTCGTTTCTTGGTTAATGCTAGGATTATTTGACAATCCTGGCAGTGTGCGTGTCTATGTAAGTACGTACAGTTAGTTTTCCAAATCTCCGGGGATTTTCACTTCCAGTATGTTTGAATTACCGACCTTCACTCTTATTTGTCTATTCGTTCACCGTCGGACCGATCCCCACTCAAACAGTGACGTGGCATTTTGCCTCCAGGGAAAATCTTGTTGTTATTTTGCTGGACATTGGAATCCCATCAGGATTCTGCATCTCATTTTCTTATGTCGATCGTGATTCTTTGACGGATCTGAGAATCCTTTGAAATTTTAGCATCCTTAAATGCGAATGCATGTTTGCCTTGGCACAGGCACGTGGCACGGATTTCAAAAATGTAAAGCATGCATAATGCTGGAAATTTACTAGACAATTTGCCAGTTGTGTTGTGTTTGTATGGTTTAGATCCTTTGGAATTATTCCGAATCACGTCTGCGAATAATGTTGCACTGCTGCGAAAGCTTCTTAACCGGAATCATGACACCAGCAGCAGCGCAGCGGCCGGGAACCCATTCATACTTTAAATACTTTTGCTTTAAATAAAAATACTATTACTATTACTACTACTAACTAATACGTGGGTGTGTTGTCCCCGCCTAAATCAAATTCCATTCAATTTAAATGTAATTATCCTTTGCCAGCTGCATGCATGGCGGCTACTACGGCTGGAAGATTTTTTTATAATTAACCCACCTCTGTTGTTTTCTTTGGACTTATCGTTGTGGGTCGTGGATTAATGGACAAGTGTAATCGCTAAATGCAGATCGAGTGCAGTTCTGTACTTTGAGCATGCGCACATCGTGCAAATCCCATTGCATTCCCTTGCCGCATGACAGCAGGTTTGTTTTGGATTATTACATCTTTTCATTGTAGTATCTGTTTCTGCTATTTTTTTGAAGCCCTCTCAAATGTACACAAAGGACCGACTCGTCCGCCCTGCATGCCTGTCGCATACGTCAATCCATTTGTTTACCAACAATGCAATGAAAATTAAATGCCGATGAGTTTTGAAGCGGTTTTAGCGTATCTACGCATGTGTATATGTGTGTGGATTTGCATTTTGCATGGCCGCGATGACTGGAGGTACGGATGATTTTTATTTCTTTGGAGAAATTTGCATACGACGGAGGATCCACAGCTGCAATTTCAAATTTACGTGCATGCAGTATGCCAAATGTTATGTGCGATGCAAATAACGTATTGGGAAACAAAGTGCAAGTGCGTCACTCGACTTCCAGAATATAATAATAAATGTTATATTATCACATCGGAACTGACGTTGAACTGCGGAAGTACAAATTCGTCATCAAATCTTGACTAATACTTTCAAGTTTTTTTAATGGTTGAGTTTGATCACCGCACCACAAGCCCAAGCCACGAGTTAACCACAGTCACCACTTATTTTTACGATCGTCCAATACAATTCAGTACAATCTCAAAACAATAATTTTTATAGCGGGTTGTCGGTTGACTTGGTTTTGGGTTGATGGAATAAATGACTAATGCTGGGTGCATGCATGAGTCCGCTAGCCTGCGTTTAGCTCGTGTTTTCTTCGACGGGGTCATTTTTTTATGTAGATTTTTTTTATTTATAAAAAATAAAATCCAATATCCGTGCGTAGGCGTCAATGTCCGCATTAAATCTCACACGCACACGCGCTTGCTTCAAATTTGTACATCGTTTAGCTCGTATTTTCTTCGACGGGGTCATTTTTTTATGTAGATTTTTTTTATTTATAAAAAATAAAATCCAATATCCGTGCGTAGGCGTCAATGTCCGCATTAAATCTCACACGCACACGCGCTTTGCTTCAAATTTGTACAGTATTTGTAAAATAATTGTATTTACCATTGTGAATGTGAGTTGATCAAATACACATTTACACGTACATACGTACACCAAAAGTCAAGTACTTTCTACTACTCGAAATACATATCGTAGTTATAGGTTTTACATACTTTAATTTGCAAATAAAATGACGCATCCGTGATGTACTTTGCACTATATTCTAATATAAAAATCTGCAATTTAGAATTAAATGCGCTTCCAGGTCAGCGCAGCGTCAAAGCCACCACGTCAAAATCCGCATCGCACGTGTCCCCCGTTTATATGCATGTTTAATTTTTATATTCGCAACTCCGATGTCTTCAATTATTGCACAATCTATTAAATCTTCCCAGCGCGCAGCGTGCGCAAGCGCGGCACACCCATATAATTTTGCGCTTATTCCAGTTTTTACTCCCTCAATAAACTACATTCCATTCCATCTCCAGAGCCCACTTCATTACATTACAATTTGCAATCATCTGCAAATTCGCAAATTCCATCCTTCATCATCCAATCACCCCATCCCATTTAACTCCATCCCCCTATCCAATATCCTTAATATGTTATGTTCTTATCCAGCCACAACACATCACACCGCACCGCACCACCGCCTATTCGCCAATTTCGTAATCACAAACCCAATGCCTAGTTTTTGCAATAGTTTTATTAACTTGGCACTAAACGGCGAAGCTAGCCGTCGTCGTCGCCGCCGCCGCCGCCGCCGCGCTGCACTGCTGGAGAGAATTTAAGGGCACGAAGGGGCAGTTAAAGTTGAAAACTGAGTAGTAGCTAATGCCAAGTGCATAGATAAAGATATGTAGCCACGAGTAGTAGTAGTGATTGGGATTTGCGAATATAAATTTGCGAGGACTACTAAGTGTGGTGTCAAGAGGACGAGGGGGCTGAGCTGGGGGCGGGAAGTTTTGGATGGGTGGAAAAATGGTTTGGCTGGAGGAGAAGGCGAGCTGCTGAGGCTCGCCGTGGCCGTGGGTCCGCTCAGTCTTCACTTCCATCTCTCCTCACGTGCGACTCCCTCCACTGCCACTCCACGTGCAATTTAGGTCACTTGCTTAACTTTTCCATCAACTGCGTCGTTTGGACTCGTCCCCAGCATTTTTAACTACACCGGCGTCCCCAAACGAGTTCCCATTCAGTTGGGTTTCGATCCTTGCTCCAATCAGGGCGAAATCCTCGTCACACGCGTACATACAGCCGCCGAACCAGTCGCCCACTTGTTGCAGACAAGGGTCACGGGGGGTTTGCCGAAAATATAAGACAAAAAGAAAAGTTCACAAAATTTGTATCACGGAACAATGACAAGTGGTGGAAGTTTATAAACAAAGGACCGCACCACCGGTGACAACGAAAAATTATTGCGACAAGTGTGTGCGTGGTGCGAAAGTAAAGTGAGGAAGAATTTAGTACAGAGCTAGTTTTAGTTTTAAATTATTTTGAAAATCGTAATTCTCTCCGTAAAACGGCGGGAATTTCCAACCCGGCAGCAGCGCTGGCGCTCCACTCCTCTTCACCGTTGTTCCAGGCGGGAGACTCTCTGGACAATTCCTCGTGTAATAATATCTTCTATCCCAGCGAGGATCATTTCAAGGTGAGTTGAGAATGGAAATAATAAACATTAAATATTTATTCATGTCTCATGGAGTTAGTTAGCTGGTTAGTTTTTATGTACATTATAATATATAATGTAAACGTCGCGTCGCTCGTGGATGTGCCGTGTAAACTTACTTTTCGCCATAGCCACCGCCGCAGATGGGATTGATTTTGGCAGGACACCAGGAACCAGCTAAATTCCTAACTACTTGCTAACTAACTGGCCCCAGCCAATTTTCTTTAGACAGGTTGATCAATTAACACGTGCGACTTTGGGATTTTTTTGGTAACTTTAATGTAAACCAGTGTTTTATAATACAGTGTGTTTAGTTTTTTAATGATGTCCATTTAATAGTGAGTATTTTAAACGAAGCGCGATGCTCATCACAGCACGTCGCGACGTGAGATGGACCGCTATAATATTATTTTCACGCGTACAACATTGCTTGCCATGGCCATGGCCGTCGTGGCAATTTGAGTTGCACATGCCACGTCCATACGTACGAATAAACATGCGAATTCAAGCCCTCGGCTGCTGCTGCTAGTGCCGTGGCTCCTTTAAAAAGAAGTCAACCTTGACGACGGAGTCGGTCGTACGTACATAGCAGGCCCAGGCCACCAATGGCAATATCAAATAGATACGCGATGCTTCAAGCTTGCAAAATGTGTACGTACATACGTATGCACGTACGACGTTGAATTGAATGTGTATGTTATGTGTTATGCCATGCTATGTACATGGAATTCAGAATTCAGCAAGTTTTACGCGTACATTACGTATCCCGTCCTCCGTAACCTTAGCAAAGAGCCAGGGCTTCCTAGTGCTAAAATATCCGTACGTACTACATGTTAAGGAAGCATGTTATGCTGTCTAGGTTGTGGGATAAGGTAATATTATTAAATTCCTTGCTGCATGTAAGTACGTACGTACATGGTACGAGAACGGTGGTTTTTTGCAACATAAACATGGCTTTTACAAAAAGGTTGTACGTTTTAAAGGTCATTTACCTAAAAAAATTAAGTTTTACTCTATGGTTGACCACGCCTGGGAAGGGACATGGGGCACCTTGTGGTGTCTAGTACATCTTGGAGTGGGAATTTGAAATGAATTGATTAAATGGATGGATTTTGATATTTATTTTAGATGGACTACCCGTGTGGGGGCCTGAATTCGGGAGTGTCAGTGAAAGTTGAGCCGGATTTTGAGCCTCAAACGCGGGCCCGCTCAAATACATGGCCGTGTCCTTGTCCGGAGGATCCCGCTCGCCTGGGGCTGGGTCCCGCCGGGACGCCAGGGGCGGGAGGAAATGGTGGAGAAGTTCAAAGCCCAGGTGGACTGATGGGTTTCCCAAAGAAATCCACATCCCGCCGAAATGCTTGGGGGAACATGAGCTACGCTGACCTCATTACACAGGCCATCCAATCCTCACCTGAGAAGAGATTGACACTCAGTCAAATCTATGATTGGATGGTCACCAATGTCCCTTACTTCAAGGATAAGGGAGACTCCAATTCTTCAGCTGGGTGGAAGGTATGTCACTGATTTTCAGACTTTGCTAAGATGCAATTTACTAATTGCTTAATTTTATCGTAATTTGCGAAATTCTGAGCCGGTAGGGTCATAATATTGTCATAAAACATGGGGTTTTACCCATACTATTTTGCAAGGTATGGGTTTTTATGTAATAGTGTGGGGTTTTGCATGCATATTTAGCATGGTGGTATGGGTTTTCGTGTAGTGATAGCAGCATTAAGCGTTTTTACCCATATGCTGGGCTAGGGATAATGCAAATATTTGAATATTTACCCATGTATTCATTACATTATGAGATTTTACCAATTACCATGCAGTCATGACATAAGTCCAGATTTGCATATTTTGGCATGCATTTGCATATTGGGAGAATAAATTCCTCGCCAAGAATGAAATATTGATGAAGTCATTATCAAAGCTGCCTCCAAGTGGTCTTCATTTAAACGCAATCCACTTAAGAGCCCTGAAATACCCATCCAATCTTTATCCCGTTGGGTCAGTCAAAACTCAAAAAGGTACTTGGGCCTGTGGCCCCAAATGAATTGAAAAGGGAAAGTACTCACACCACGCACTCAAATTAGCCTACGTGGAAGGGACGTACTCCTTAAGGATGATAGTTCAAAGGCACTTTACACTGCCACAGTCGAAGAAATGGAAAACTCTGAA
>JAAXYW010002883.1:0-13490 GCA_036851895.1 Orthonychiurus folsomi | reverse complement strand
CAAAAATTTTCAGTTGATTACACCTATTGTGTAGATTACAACGCGGAAATAGAAAATTAGTCAATTCAAAACGTTTTTAAGATTTGTTAATTAGACTAAGTAAAGAAAAGTCATGCTTAATATACTTACCCGCTGTTGTTTACTAGAGTACGATTGTGTAAAAGAATGAGAATTTGAGAGCCTCTTTAGCGCAGATTACAGAAAGAGTCCTTCTTCCGACGTGAGTACAAAGGAATAGAATTGATTGGTTAGGGAAGACGGTGAGATAAATCCAAGATAGATTAATTAGTTTGTTTGACTGAAGTAATTACAGTTGTACTTGAGTGAAGTGTATGGGTAAACAAGGAATTAAGGTTGAAAGACTTGTTAAAGTTGAACGCGTCTGTCGAAGGAAAACTTCGAGAGTCGACTGGAAGACAATAAGGTTTTTTCTCTCCCTCTCCTTCCCGCCGCATTCTGGAGAAGGAAAGCATGGATTGGGATGGGAGACCCAAGTTCCCGCCCCGCAACCCAATCCACTTTGCCATAAGATTAGTTGCAGTAGGATCCCATGACCAGGGATTGCGACGACTCATACTTTCTTCATGGAAACTCAACTCAACTGGACTAGACGTCCTTATTTAGAACAAGTGAACAAGTGGGGGTCTCAAAGAGTCAAGAGGAATACTTACTAAGATATGATGTTGTCCATATCAATCCACGGCTTCCCATGTCTTCTTCTTTCATTCGGTGCTGGATCCAGACATTTGTCTTAAATTTATCTCATTCCTTCATCGTAATCTCCTTCCCAGAGCTTATAGACCTCCGTCTTCCAATTGTTTATTGATGAGCAAATAAAAATCACACTTTTGGCACTCGGTTGGATAATTAACTTAACAGCCGTCGGCGAACCGAGGGCAAAGGCAGGCAGGCAACCCAGGATTTGGCATGTGGGGTGAAAATTGTTGTTCGTATGTCCCCGCCTATAGTGTGAAACGTACAGCGGTGGAGAAAATGACAAAAAAAAGTTGGCTCGATGAAAATTCCTACTGACTCAACAATGCTTCGTCCTGAAAGTCCATGCCTCTTTGCCTTTAGGTGAAAATCTATTAGAACGCATTAAAAAAGACATACGACCCTCGGCTGGCACTCACAACTTGCATTTGGTTCAAAGCGAGGAAAGGCGGAGTTTGTGATTTCATTTTCAACCTTTAGTCCTTCACAACATGGGCAATTCAGCATTGGGTTGAAATGCGTACTTTTACATCGTATATTTATATGCGTTTCGTATTAGGAAAAGGAGATTGTGAGAAGATTTCAAAGAAGTCAAACACCGGGCCTTGGCCGGAAGGGTGGATTTCTTATTCGTCTTTGAAAAATTCCCTACTTTATGGAAAAATGAGATTTGAATGCAAATGAGGGAGGCAAGAGTCAGTCGGTGAGGAAGCGGGACTTATTTTAAAGTTACGACACATGGTCCTTCTCAAGGGTTTGAAGGAGGGACAAATACCTTGAATATAAATATGCGAATTTCACCAACAGCACACATGTGTTTTTGATTGGATTCCGTGCGAGGCAAAGGCTTAATAAGATTTGAAAGGGAAAAGGATATTTACGGCCTACTTCTGGCTTTGAAATCTACGGAACAAAAATCCGTTAGCTTTTTATAATGTAGTGTTGTTCGCATCAAACTTCGATTAAGGTACTGGATGAATAGAATAGCAATTGCCTGTTTCTTATGAGTTGTACCCTATTATCAAAATTGCGTTTTGGAAAGCAATGCCGCTGGGAAATTAAAAAATATTATTTATTTCCACATGTAGTAACGAAATAAGCGATATCCGTATTTCTGTATTGCCCACCCAAAAGGTCCCACCATGTAAAACATGTTGAGTCAAATTTCAAAAATCCGCCAAAAATCGAGTTTTCATTTTGTTAATGTTTTGCACAGCAACATTTCAGACCTTGGTCTTCCTCCCCACGGTGGTCTCCACCGATTCCTTGCTGCGCATGTGGCATGACCCCATTGTAAGTGCAAATGCTTCTCAGCTGTGCCTGGCATTATTGACTTGGGAAATATTAAGGTTTGAAATATTTTTTGTTTACATTAGAAAGTTTGACTTGTAAGAGAAAGTAATAAAGTCCTAATCCCAAATTTTGTATTCTATAACACACCACAAGTCACTGAGCTCAGGATTTCAGTTCAAAATCTTCAAATGGGTCCGGAGTCAATATTTTCTATTGGTATTTGATCATAAAAAATGGCGGGAGGGAATCTAGAAGTTTGTGCATCCACTTTAAGTTTCCTTAAAGGATTGGGCTACGCCGTGAGTATTATGCAAATCCTTGGCAGCACGAGTACACACACACAGAAGTCAATGGAGTCAGAAATAGGCACTCTGGTGTTCCATATGTATCAAATCTTTGGTCTGGTCCTGGCATTCTAAGGAAATAGGAATCATTACCCACAACATTGAATGGCTAGCAAAGAAACATTTCTGAGAGGATAAAAACTGGAAAAAAAAGTTTATAAAATCCTGTTATGCACGACCTTAAGCCCACTTCTTCCTTGCCTGTCCCCTCCAGAAAGACAAGCAGTTTCTTGGCAGTTGAGAATAAATGCTTGGAGAAAGTAATGCACCAATACATTATAATGTGACTGCAAAGAAAAATGTAAATGTATACCTCGGATTTCCAATGATAAATCGTTTATCCATGATATCGTGATAGGTGGAATCGACTTTCCGTCTCAGATGTCCATTAAATGTCCAAGTCCATTAACCTCTCCTTCTTTTATCCATGACGTCATCACATATCGAAGTAGAATAATAAATGAGATTTCATGGATGGTGGACAACTGTCAACTCTGCTCCGCCTTCTGATAGAATTCCAGCCAAGTCACCAAGAAGAAATACTTGAACTTTCCGAATCAGGTTAGTTCCTTATAAAAATGATATTTTATTTTCAAATTTGGAGATCAAGATCACTTTCCACGTGGATGGTTGTTTATGTAGGATCAGGATAAGATTTATTTTCCCCATGTCTTTCGGATTACTCTCAGGATTCCTTTTAAACTAAACATTTGATCCGGACCGAAAGACAAACACATGATTCCTTTTGCAGTCTTCGTATTTTTTTTTTGTTACTTACAAACAAAAACGGTTTAACGGTCCCTTTGAGTACAGATAATCCGACAGAGATATTTGAAAATGTAAAATAGATGGAAGGCTGGGAAAGACTTTAATGGCAAAACTCAGCCTTTGCTTAACGTAATTTTGAACGGAATCTGAGCCCATTACTTTCCCTGTTGACCCAGAAAGGCCTTAAGTTCTCAATTGCTTGGGCGGAGACCAACGGAATGGTGAGTCCCTTAGTGAAGCAATAAAAGAAAGATGCAAGGTACGTAAAACGACACAATAAATATTTACTCCTTAACAAAAACAATGAACATTTTGATTAGATTGTTACAATTTCAGCAAAGGAGAATGTGAGTACATTTGAACGGAACAGACGACGAGGAGAAATTCTGGCCAGCCGACTGCTGCGTCTTTGCGAGTATTTCCTTTTCTCAACGCTTACAAATTCCCTGGGTCATTTAAATGGTATGATTATTACTGGCACCCGCCGCCTTCAATGCCTCAGCGGCCTTGCTTGCATCACATCTGAAAAGAGGAAGAAATAAAATTATTACCGGAGGGGAAAAATTTGTGCACTTCAAGTTATTGCTATTCTCCCCATATTATCTAAAGCCCCCTCGTTCAGATTTCCAAAGGAATCTCTCCTTCGAGGCGAAAGAAACAAGAGAGAGTCGTGCTCCTACTCCTACAAAATAAATTGCAAACTTTTACGTACGAGGAAAACATCTTTTTGCAAGGGAGTCCATCCCAACCCAACATCGAGCGGAGCATCACATCCAGTGTTAACTCTGTAGGAATCTGGTGCATGATAAGGCGGAGTCCAATGCTATTAAAAAAGAAGTAAGCATTAATTTCTTATCAGATGAAAATGGGATGGTAGGAAATGTTCAAACTTGTCGAGGAATCACTTTAATGTTTGAATCCTCAAAAAATCTACTCAATTCATGTCTAATAAACTTCAACAAATTACGCCTATTATCCTTAAAAACTAGATTTCCTCTGAGGATCCTTTTAATTCCCGACCATAAAATAGCATTAAAAGAAACAAACTCTGTTCACAATCCCCCTCTTCAATTAAAAATAAGAAGGACGTAATCAACGTTCTTCTCAATTTCTTGGTAATCACAATATAAACCGAAGTGACTTGTCAGATTACAGTTTTGGTTGACATAATTTGATTTCGTTGCACAGCTTGGGTCCTCCCATAATTCTAACGGTGGGAGTGTAGTATGACATTACACAAGGGAAATCCGATTCTTTTTCCACGCCAAGCCATGCCACGCGACGCCATGAAATCCTCCTCTCCTCGCACGCATTGATGAGTAATCGCCCTGAGTGCTCGGACTTTTCCTTATTGTACATTAGCTCAGAATTTAAGACGAGAACATTTAGCGCTCCCAGATTTTTATCCCATGACAAACTAATTAGTGGTAATGGAAAAAATATCCTTGTAACAAGAAGTAATAATTTAAAGACACGGAGCGAGTGAGTACCTCATAGCAATGCAAACCATCTGCCGGTGTTGGATTTGCAAAATCATTACACCTCCACTCCACAACAGTCCATTCGCAGAATGTAAAGGATTTTACGCATTGATACACCCATGACAATACAGAAAGTTTGGAAAAAGGATAAATCCCGTAGGATTGGCAAGCATTATATTATTTAGAGCCGAAGAACTTGAATATCACTTTAATAGGCCCAAGGAAAGGATCCTCGAGATTCTTGTAAATAAAACAGAATGAAAAAGCACTTTGAATTGTCCTTCCGCTCCTCGATCCCGCTCACCTATTGATTCTTGCTGCTAAGCCATACATGCCGTCCTTTGCGGATGTTTTATCCAGATCCTCACAATACAGGCTCCAAATACATTCCAAAGCTTGGGAATTTTTTGTGTAGGCATTGACCAAATTGAGAAATCCTCGGAACATATTATTCACGTAGTCTGGAGTTAAAGACGGAGTCAAGGAATCATAACCTTCAGCTGTACTTCTCCCCAGAAAGGAATTCACATCATCTTCCTTGGTAGAGTTATTTTGTGGTGGCTCAAATAAGGCAGCCAAACTGGATTCCTCCAAATGGTTCATATCAAATTGGCGACTTTGTGAGTCCTCTCTCCCATGTCCACTCTCCTTGCTAATAAGTCCATGGATTTGATTCAAGAGAAAAACTCCAAAGGACATGAAAACGAAGGCTGTTAGAGAAGTTTCGTAGGAATTTCTACCCACAAATACATCCCCAGCACTGCTGAGAGATGGAAGGATTCCAGGGCGCGAATATAATTCATTGAGGTGGGTGAGTAGGTTGCTGTTATTGCCTTGAACCAATGTCTGGTTAATTATCTGTAAATGAAAAAAAGTAATTACAGCATTTCATTGATTAAAATATGCTCAATATTATAATAAACAAGCGCAACCTTCTCCCGTGCCAAAATTTACATGAATTTTATTTTTAAGCCTTAAATCTCATTGGTTTGAGAGCAAAGGAAATCACCAATGTTTTTGAATTGAAAGCAGTGAGGGCGAAGAACTACGAGTGTGTAAAGCACATGGATATACATTACACATTGATTGGCATCAGAACAATACTCTAGTGCAGACGTCAAATTTGTGTACTGCAACTTGATCACAGTGCAAATACAATTCGAGGTATTAGTAATTCAAGAAAGCCAAGTCAATATTATCAAGTTTCCGCTTAGCGGGAATCCAACAATGACTACTATTCAACAAATATTGACAAAGGAATGAACAGAAGGGTTGCATGGGCCACCCGTGTAGATTACTTTATAACTTTTTAAAAGTGCGTTGTGGTTTGTGAATACACGAGTTTGCCCATTTTTCGGATTTTGTATTACGAATACTATATTTAGAATTTAACTGGAAAAATGAAACAAACCATGCGTGTTGTTGCGTGCGCAGATTGACTCGGTTATGATTATATGTTGGAGCATTGATTAAAACAAACGACTCAGTGCTCTAGCCCTTATGATACTTCATTTATTTTGTATATAGGAATATATATTAACCTGTAAGAAGCTTTGAATGGCAGAAGAATTCCCTCCTGAGGTGTAAAGATTTGATGCAAGACTAAATATTTCCCCGAGTTCCTGAATTCCACCTCCATCTTCAAATCCCCCAAGAAATGACGGGTAGGGTAGATCATCCTCAAAAATGTTTTCGTTATCTTCAATCTCGGCATCCTGCCATTCCAAAATTTCTTCGGAAGATTCGTTGTTATCCTCTTTTTCATTGGCGGGGAATTCTTGCACAACGCTCTGAGAAGTTGATTGCTGCCCTGCTGGGAGCATGGGTGCTAAACTGGCAGTGGGTACGACTAATCCACGTAATTGTAATTTTGGTGGATTTCTGGAAGTACTAATCGTGGTCAAAGTGTCACTGTCATGGAATCCGTCTGTTGGTGGTTGTGTTCCTGAGCGAACATTTGGGGATGGGGACAGTTTCTCTACTGAAATTTTTCCTCGGGTTGATTCCAGTTTTGGAATAATTTTTGTTGGATCCACATTTGCAAATTTTATTGCTTCAATTCCTACATGATTTGTCTTGTTTTTTGGACGGATTACAGGTGCAGGTACACCTTTGGAGAATAGCCGCTCAAGCTCTTCTGCTAAGTCCAATTCACTTTTTGTTGGAGTAGATTTATCGCGATGGACTTCCAATTTTCTCTCCGCATACTCCTGCACGATCCAATAGGGAAGTACAACACATTTAAAATTAATAAGGCACATAATCAAAGCATAGTATTTGTTTAAAGACAATTAATTTGTTACGACAATACTACATTAACAATTAAATGCGCATATCGTGTCATGTACGATTCTAAATTTCTGGTTTTGTCATCTTTATCCAATTATCACAGTTGAATTAAATTTTAAGTGTGATATTAAAACGGGGATATTTAATTCATTTTTAGTTCCAAATAATATCATGATTCTTGGAAAATGAATTACGAGAAATAAATCTTCCATGAATTTCCCCCGCTCAGGTTTTTATGAATGAATTCCAACAGGAAATGCGAAAGGGCTTTCTGTTGTTAAACTGCGTCAAATGCGTTGGCTGACAGGCGCGTCAAAGTCAGCGCTCAGCCTGTCTCCCACACTGGAAGATCGCATTAATAACTTGAACGTGACAGGCATATCTTAAGGTTTTGGCGAGAAAAGGAGAAGAAATCCAAAGGAAACACTTGGTTTGTGTCGAATGGTGGTAAAAAAACATGGTAAAAATTCTCCAGACGTTTACCTTCCCCTGCCACTCCGTAAAGGATTCTTCCGGTTCCTGAGTGAGAGACGGTCCAAATCCAAAAATCACAACACCAATCCCAACCATACACCCAATCAATAAAATAAAACCCACTGATGCGGAAAGCCTTCCACTCGTCATTTTTACCACGAATCCAAAGCAAAATCACACTATAATTTCAAATCCAAAAATACCCACAACCATGGGAAGTGGATTGACGTACGTAATTCGACTGTCACACAACTTAGCCTTTGCTGCCGGATATGAAGAACTAAAATCCCAAATCTTGATCGGAAAGTAAACTTGGACGTGAAGATGCTTCAAAATTAAAGTTAGCCATGGAAATGAATTTAGCCAGCCAGTGCTTGCAAGTTGACGTCAAACCTTTCAAGTCCGCCCTACAATTGTCAAGAGTTTGGTTGTCAGCAGGACATTTTAGTCATTTGCTTTGGGTGGAGAAGAACTAAGTTTCGTCGTCATTCCTCCCTCAAAAACTAACTCAAACCGAATAATTCATTTTCAGTGTTTGGGGTCTTAGAGCTAAAGGGGGGATTTAGGAGTCCTCCGCAAGTATCCACCTTTTCCTCCGTAGTACCACTGTAGAATCTCACAGGAAAACAATTACATTGCATTATGAGAAAATCCTGAACTTATTCTTCCTTCAGGGAAAACAGGGAATTATAAAGGAACGGGAATCCGAGGATGATGTGTGCAGTCATCGAAGCAAAACAAATAACCGTTCTCTTTAACATTATTCTCATCAGCTAAACAACCAGTCACCACTCAGCCTGCCACTCGCCAATCTCTCATTATAGTTTCATTCAATTCCACCACAAGCATGGCAGGCACTGACCGTCAATGAAACTACATGAAGAATGTAATCCAAGTGAGACTTGGAAATCAGTTGGAATTTAAAACGATGGTTAATTCCATTCCATTGCGTAACAACTCCAATCATAAATATATTCATTTTAGACACATGTGTGAATGGAGGGCCGCGAATGGGCGCAGATGGTTGACTATTCTTTGAGATGAACGGGAAAGCAAGTAAACCAAGTTTATGACAAACAGCGCAACGTCAAGCACAGCACAGCTTTGCTTGCGAACTTTGATAATACCAACAACGGACGGAACAAACCCTCAAAACAAAAACAGCACAAGTTCAACCGCCATTCCGTAACCTTACGACCAAATCTGCTCCTGCAAAACATTTTTAGAGGAGTGGAGCCTGGGACTCAGCCACGCTCTACTTGCTTTACTTTTTTGACTGAACATTGTACTTGACGAAGTCTCCTAGCCCAGAGTTGAGTACCAGGCCTTGCTTGACTGACCTTTATTGGGTTAGACATTGTGACAACAGAACAGGGCATTTAATTTCCTTTTACTTACAAAGACATCCTGAAGAAAGCTAAGCGAGGATAGAATCTTGGATTTCCAGCATTGCAGCTCCGGCTCTGGAATTCTGTTACTACTCTCTTAAAGTTAACATTTATTGCAAGCCTGCTGTCGCTAAGATATGCAATTTATTGAAATTGTGACTACTCATCGCATTACTCATGCTTTACTCAGCTCAAATGTACTGTATTATCCCGCCAAAATGCTTTGAAAATAAATGCGTAGTTGAAAATTGGTTTAGTTCTTATCACCCTGATCGATTCCCAGCCTAATTGGTTGTAGTTTTTGGTTCAGAAAGTTAGGATCCATCAATAATATTAAGTGAAAAACGCTAGATTAATACTAAAATTTTACTCGTTCCAGCCTAAACGCACGAATCTCATTCGTTATAGACTTTCGGGCTGCCTGTATTTTTTGCTTATATTAATTCTGGAAATATTAAGCGTTTGATAGTCCGGTGTATTTTAAATTTGTCTTTTAGAGAACTAATTGGAGGAGAAATTAATTATTTCATACAAACATTCATGTTTTACTATTCTTCATTACTTTCCAATATTTAAAATATAAATTTCAATATTTGATAACACTCAAATAATTCTAATATTAATCCTCATCCAAATTTATCCCCTAGACTAACGAATCACTACATCCACCCAACTCATTTTGTATAGACATCCGGATTGCTGCAGAATCTGTAGAAGTTTGTTTGCACAAAATTTCGTTACGAAGAACTGCGAAGAATGGCAAAGTCACTTTCTGAAAATCGAGTACTCAAACTAAAACCGTGTTCGGTAAAATCGTTTAATTCAATTTGTGTTCAAGTTGCGCTAATTAGCTAATCTATCCCAACGACGGAACCAGCCTGAGTAAAAGCACATTCTCTACTGCCCGGCTCTAGAGGGACATGTTTCAAATATGTCCATGCCTGATGGAAATATTTAAATACAATTTCTATTTCTAACAAACATAAAACATGATAACTATACTAAAGAAATGGGGCTTATTTCTTCAAATTTACTACAAGGTATTTACGAGTCCCAACGAGATCTTTTCGGTTGAAGAACAGCGCTCCCATCCTCTGTAGTTGCCACGTAGTATTTTGAACGGTCGAAGCTGAAGTTCATATAAGCCAGCATCCCAATACAAGTTGCAATTCCCAGCAGTCCCAATGCCATGACAAATTTGTTCTGAAAAATTCGAAAAGAACCGTGGTTAGGTCACTTGGATAAATTTGGTCCAATAAATATCCCTATTGTATTTCTCTCCTGTCCCTCAAAATCCCATTTTATTGGGCCATACAATTTTATTTCCCCCTTAGGATCAGAGTAGTTCAATTACGAAAGAGTCATGAATTCCCATGTAATTGAGAGTGTAATTTACGAAGTCCATTGACTCTCCATTGTCCACGTATCCTAGTCTCATCTCCACACGTCGTGGTTGAAATACAAAAAGTCACGACGATTGGAGAACAATGAAGACTTTCGCCATGCTTCAAGTATTTGTGGCCAACTCAGCTGTTTTTATTCAGAGTCGTAGCTCAAGTTACAACGCATGGGAATAATAAGGATCATGGTTACGGGAACAACCCGTTTCCGCCTTGCTTCCTTCGAGGGAGACCGTAATGTGTTTGCGTTTGCATACCACCCTCCCATTCTGCACAAAACAGAACTTTTACTTTGGATGTGTATTACTCGAATAAATTACCGTAATAAATATCATGAATTGTGTAGGCAAATCACAGAATTAGTTAAAACAAAAAAGCTAACTGCAGATGATGATAATTATAGCCTGCCTAGATGTTATCTTAAGAGCCTGTCGAAGAAAATTCCATGAATGCAAGAAACCTTTCGTATATTTTATCCGTCATTGAAAATTTCTCAGAGACCCATGCATTTTATCTCCTACTTTTGTTCCTAAATAAAAAAGTGTGCTTACTAAAGCTCGTTTAATTTTACTTCATAATTGACAGCACACAAGCGTTTAGAAAGAAGCGAACCAAAATCCTTAATAGGAAGCATTTTTCAGGGTGATGAATGACGCACTCGACTCTGCCAAAAGACTAATTGATTTCAAGCACGAGTTGTTCTCTTATTTGCAAGACGAAATGCGGCATCGCTAAGCGCTTGGTTGAGAATGAACCCACATAATATCTGAGCGGGTTTGGCAGTAAGTCTTTGAAGTTTGAATTCGGATGAAAAGATCCGGGATACTTACTGAATCCGATTACAGTTGGTACGCCACCTTAATTTCACCGAAGTGTTTAGTTTATATCACCTTTGTTTCTGCACTACAGCGCCTCCGTTTCGTGTCTTTCAACAGACTGCTATCAAACCATAGTGAAGAATTCAATAGAATTCAACACGTTTGGATGACTAATTTATTCAAATACAAAACTCGAATTCAACAAAATTAGAAGTTGTGGTCCAAATAGAAATGAAGCAACCAAACGCTTAAAGACCCAACATCAAAGAGTAGATCAAGTCAGCACCGAAAACATGAAAGATGCAGCTGGGAAGCTCAGGGCAAGTCAAAGCGGCATCTCATCGGATTTGATATACGCTTCTGATGCTTCATGACCACATGGGTACATGTCAAACAATTGCACTTCACAATCTCAACACACCTGAAAAATCCCTCATCATGCATCAGGCATAAACATGAATGATTAGTGTGTAGCGCTAGCATTACATTGGCTGCTTTACATAACTACAATTAGTGTGGTCCATCCCAGAAGGAGAAAAATAATTGCACTTAACTTAGGAAACGGTTGGCTTAATGTTGCGCACAACTGATCAACATAGCCAAGACATTACAAAATACAAACCCTGACAAAAATGAATTCAGCCGATTCTAATGGAGGCCAATGAAAATGATACGGATTAGTAGTTGCTGGTGAGTAGTACCAGGTTACACTTACACACTACTCAGTTTTTCAAAAAAAATGTTGACAATTCTCAGAATTTACGTTTAAAAGCAATCTTAATCTAAATCTATAAAGTTAGATTTAGACAATTCAAATGTTAAAATATAAACAATCTTGACTCTTTAAAGTCTTGAAAACTTGTTCTCACTGTTCTCAGAAACCAATGAAATTTGGTCTGATTCAAAATACAACAAGTTCATTTGTTCAAATAGCCTTCCCGCAATTGGTGGTAATAGTGCCAGTGTGATATGATGGCTGCAAACTCCAGTCAAATGTCAATTTTAGTTACCGTAGTGTGCTAATTCCTAATTCATCTTACAAAAGCATGGCAATGCATTTACGCCAAACGCTATTATCTCAAACCACCCAGCAGTTTACATTTATAATCAATTTCTAGATACCTCAAAAATTCAATTGACCCTTCGTTTAAAAAATTAAACTTGTTTCGCTTACAGGTTTTGCATACAGTTCAAAGTTAAGAGCCCGGAAAGCACGGCTTGTTGCCATCGATCGAATTCCTTCCCCTGGAACATAATTGTTACTGGCCTTTGGTGGTTCTGGATTTGGATTAGTCTTGTTAATCCCAGATTTAGTATCCGCCATGATTCTGTATGGAATAATAATAAAAAGAATTATAATGTGGTGTCACGTTTTAGCTGGTAGATTTAACCGGAGTAGAAAAAATTATATGTATTATATGTTCACTGTTAATTAAATAAAGGATCACTCATGTTGTTGAATAAAATGCAAGGGGTCACCCATGCTATAAAATTCTTACCTCAGAATGTGTGAGCAAAGTATGAGTCAATATTTACTGATTGGCAACTGGCTACATTAGGGAATTCTGAAGTCCCATCAATGCCGGGGTACTCGGGCAGCAGTCAATTAATTGAAGATTGCAATAGTTTGGATCCCACGAGAGTATAAGTAAAATTTCACTGATGACTGACTGATTGAGTGTTGTTAACTGATATGTGCTATTATTTACATGATTACATGCATGGATTACATTTTGTTCAGAATTAAAGCAGTGCGACAAAAATGATCGGGTTCATGTTGGCTTCGCGCCATTTATTCGTATTCTGTTCAATGCCCTATTCGCCACTTGCACTGCACTTATGCAGCGTACAGAAACGGATACGGGATAATAAAAATTGACTAAAACAAAATTCTAAGAAATGTAGCATTAGACTAGCTACAAATTCTGTTCTTAGAATTGGGATGAAGTAGGTTACAAAAAACACTTTGTCCGTGTGGATTTCTTAATGGATATAATCCGTATCCAGTCGAAATTTCTTTCGGGAATGTAATAACGGCGCCGGCGCGGCGCCCGTTGCGTTTATTGCGAAGCACTGACTTGATTTGCTTTTCAATTTCCATAATGTTTACTTTTTTTCAAATATGCTCAAATACAAAATTAAAGTGCCAATAATGTTATTAAAAACGCTAATTTTATTCAGCTTTAATGCTTGGGAACTATGGACACAAATAAACAAAAACCTACGTCAGTCAACAAAAGTTGTAGTAGGCGGGCAAGCAGCAAATTGCTCAGTTATGTTCCAGCAGTTGCCGGAGTTTTGTTGTTCGCCAAAATCCTTAAAAACCATTCTCACATAAATATCAATAGCCGAAAAGGCGATACCTGAAGCTTCACCTAAATTTACCTTGCTGCGTTGTTGGTCTTACAGTAAATATGATGAATTTCGGGAATTTCAAGAAGGCTCTGGTAAGTGACAAATAGGATGAGCTAAAATTTTCAGAGGAAAATGACTATATATATTTGGTCGGACTCGGGTTACA